>JAMAHW010000051.1:0-277121 GCA_023627715.1 Periconia sp. R9002 | reverse complement strand
CCCTGTCGTTCAGAGTGCACGAGCCGTATTCAAAGGGATTATACTCATAATCCCATTTACGTCTGATTTGATAGGGTATGTAACTATTAATAAGCACAATATAATAGATTCTAAATAGTAGATATTAAAAGTAGGGTAGCTCTTTAGTTAGAAGATTGAATTAATAATAAAAACTATCTAAGGAGTGTAATACGTGCTTACTATATACTAATAAAATTTATAAGCTCTATTACTCTATAGTTTCTATTAACTATAGAGATATAAATTCTATAGAGATATCCCTACGTCTCTATCTATTTTAGTATTTATAGAGTTATAGAGCCGTTACATAATCCTTAGTTACGTGTCTATATTATAGTCTGCCTTAGGTCTAAGATCCCCGTCTTTACCTATATATTACTACTTATAGTTATTATTAAAATTACACTTACTATAAGCGCCAAAAGTAATTCTATAAGGCACAGCTATAACAATTAGATAATAGCTAGCCTACGCCTAAAGCCGATCCCTAATAACTACTACTTCTAACTTAAGGGGCGCCTTATACGCTGCCCGTAGTAATACTATTACCTCTACCTTCTCTACACTATCCTTATTACTTTCTCTATCTAACCCCCTTTCGTCCCTTAATAACTCCACTTACGCCTCCTTTACTAGGTTGTATATCTTTTAAATACTATAGAACCTAGTAGTTTTTATAAACCTATAAACGTCTATTATAAACACGTATACTAGTTAAAAAGTATCTTTTTTAGTATTAACTACGATAAATACTAGGATAATAGTAAGAGTAAAATTATTATTAGATAGAACACCTACCTACTCTATAACTAATAGCTAGAACTTATAGTAGAGTTACTCTAATAACGAAAGGCTAGGTAATAGCGCTTCCTTAACCTCCTCTTAGTTAAACTCTTTATTCTTATTACTATTACTCTTATTCTCGCTCTACTTAGTATAAGTCTCCTTCTTATCTCTTTTCTCGCGTAGTACTGTCTTAATTCTATCCTACGCCTCCTATTATTACTATATAATATAGAAACTACGCAGCTAGCAAAGCTTTATAGTAAGTAGTTAATAGAATATAGTAAAGACGTTAATAAGGTAGTAACTATACTTCTAGTTAAACCCTTAATAGTGCACTAATAGATAAGTAGGTATATAGAAGCTTTCCTCTTATATTACTTAAATACGTACCTATTAGAACGTCTACAATATAAGGGTCTAGTATTTTATAAATATTAACTATATAGACGCCTATAGTAATTTTAGCTCCGTAGACGTAGGTTTAGAATAGGTATACTACTAAATCTCTAGGAATAAAAAGTCTTTAAGGTGAGCTTAGAAACCTATATTTTTTATAAACGCGCTAGTTAATTATATAGAAAGTCCTAGCATTACCGCTCCTTATTCTACCTTATTTGCCTCTACTCCTTTATATAGTTAATCTAGTATATTTAGAAGGGAGGTATCTATATCCTTATTAGCCTTTCTTATACTAGATAAAAGAGAGGCTGAAGGGCTTAGCAAAAGCACCTTAAATTAATTACTACTATTTCCCTAACTAGGCGGAAAAAATACCTATAAGCGTATAGCTAACTAGTGCTTACTCTACTCTACTCCTACACTTTAGTTTATAAATAGGCTGTACTAGCGTAGGTAGGCCTTTATTATCTTTTTAGTATAATTTCTAGTTAAAATAAATAAATAACTAGTTTAGGTATTACACTTTAATAATAGTGCTAGTTTAGCTAGTAATAGGAAAGTAGATATAGGTATAGTAGGCACTATTAACGAGCGAGGATCTTAAATAAGCTTACTTCTATTATAGTTTTCTATTATCTATTTAATATTATAAAGGAGGTTATTTAAGATAATATTAGAGTATAACTAATAAAAGTAGGTTTTAACTAAGTCTAGATTAATACAGTACTAATAGTATCTATAAACTAATAGGCTAAAATTATTAATAAATTTAATATATCGCGTAGCGTTAGCTATATTAGAAGCTATTATAAATAATTAGTTAAGGGGAAGAAGTAAAAGCGTGTAAAATAAAGTAGTTATAGTAGTAGTAGTTATAGTAGAATAGAGTAAATATAATACTAGGAAAATCTATAGGTTTATAGCAGCGCTTTCTAAAGTAGCCTAAAGGGGTCTTATCTAATTATAAAGAATAAAATAGGTAGCTTATACGTTATAGAAGATTAGCTATAATAATAGATATAATATAAAGAGCCCCCTAATTAGTCTAGCGTTGCGCCCCTTAAGTTTTAAACCCTAGTTACTGTTATATATACTTATACTTTTATATAGTTCTACTATATTATCTATTAGGAACTAGTAATAGCTATATACACTCTCTTATTTTATATAAGTTAAAATTAGTTTTATTCTATATAAGCGTATAATATATACCTTTATAATATTAGATTAATTATAGAAATAACGCTACTCTTAGCCCCCTTTTTCCTTTTTTTTCCCTACTAGACAATTAGACATAGTAATTTATTTAAATTATATATAAGATACCTATCTATATAGCTTCGCTAGCTTATACTCTTTAGATTAAACTAGACTACTAAAGACACTATAGTAGCGATTAGGCTAGAGATATAACGCAACTAACTATACTTATAGATAAATATAATAAGGGGGTTTATAGCGTATACAGCCTAGCTAGTAATAAATGTATAGTATTTTTAGTTAAAACGCTAGAAGTAGCTCTCTATTAGATATATAAGCGTACGGGAAAAAGATAGCTTATTACTTATATAAATTCTATCTTTAAGTAGCTAAAAGAGGATAGAGTTAATTACTTATAGGATAACGAGGATAAGTCTAAAGACGCCCCTATAGATAAGGTAATAAAAAAGTGTAAGCGCTGCGAAAAGGTTACCCTTCTAATACTAATAGACTCTCTTTTTTAGTAATTTAATTTAGATATTAGTAGTACGCAGCTAAGTTCCTAGATTACGCCTAAAATACTTATTAGTAAGAAGCTGTCTAAGAAGTAAGTGCGTTTCTATAACTATGTAATAAAAGCGTAGCCTTATTAGAGCTCTAAAAAGATTTTAAAATTTATTAAAAAAAGATAACTTATTAAGTTAATAGAAGTAATCTAGGATTAGTAGAGTATTTAGGGTTAGTAGGGTAGTAGTATAAGTAGTTAACTATTCTTAATATGAAGTAAAGACTATTTCTATAATAATAAGGTTCCTAAAACCTAGTATAGGGATATAGGTAAAGGCGTAGATATTAATATAGGTATAACTAAAGAGGTAAGTAGAGCGTTTAAGTAAGTCTTTACTAATACCTATACTTCTATTAAGTTAGGTTTAATTAAAGAGATTAAATATTGCTAGCGCCTATACTAGTTATATAATAAATACACTACGCTAGAAGTAAAAGTAAAAGAGTATTACTTAAAGAGAACTAGTAAGAAAGGTATAAGCTATAAAGATCTTACTTAGAACGCTAGATTCTCTTATACGTATAGTAATAACTTCTATAACTCTTCTACTAAAACGTTATACGCCGTAGAGTAGAAAGAGTTTATAAATATATTAAACTAGAGTTAAAAATAGACGTTTATTAAAGATATTTTTAGTAGTGTTAGTATCTATAGTTTACTTCTATAGAGTATAGCTGCTAATTAGTTTATAGAAAGAAACGTTACCTAAGATATAATCTAATAATAGGCGCGTATAGTAGTAAGGTATAATCTAAGTATTCTCCGCCTTTTATAGTATATAGAGCCCCTAGTTATATCTTACGTACTTAATAAAGCGCTACTTAAAGAGCTTTATTATATTTATAACGTAAACGTAAAAGAAACTACTAATATACTTAGTCTATTTAAAAAGTTTATTTCTTATCCTACTTTAAAAAGTTACTAAAGTATTAATAAGACTAGAGCTCTACTATATACTAGGCGCATTTTAGAAGAAGAAAGTAAAAAAAAAGAAAATAGGACCCCGCCCTATAGTAGGTAGATTTTAGATAACTAAAATAATAATAAGTATAGTATTATTAAGATACTAGACTCTAATAATACTAATAGAGATAATACTAAACCTAATAATAATATATATAATAATTTTAACTTACCTTAATATTATAGGTTTTATTATATATAGTGTAATATAGATATATATACTAAAAGGGGCTATTTACTTTTAGGGCCCCTCTTTCTATATGTAACAAAACATTAAGTACTATTCTTATATACTAAAGTTAGTATTTATTTTACTTATATTTTTAAACTAAAATTAAAAACTATATATAATTTCCTATAGTAAAGCTTTAATTTTCTATAGTAAAACTTTAATTTTTTATAGCGAAACTTTAATTTCCTATAGCAAAACTTTAATTTCCTACAGTAAAACTTTAATTTCCTATAGCGAAACTTTATTTTCCTATAGTAAAGCTATATTTTCTAACTACTAATTATAATTTACTAATAGTTTTTGCTTTATTCAGGTTCTAGTAAATCACTAATCTATTATATAAGTGGCTTGCTTAGCTTTGATTATTTGTCCTAGCATTCTAAGGAAGGATAGGACGGTCTTTCCCTTAACAGTTCCTTCGTAGATCACTTGCATCATCGAATTTTTATCACCAAGTCGCTGGCCTTCTAGAGACCCACTGCCTTTCTGCTTAGTGATATTTGGGAATCCCGTTGTTTAAGGTCATAGCTAGGTCGAATAAGACCCATATAAAAAGTTATGGTTACAAGATTTAAGCAATTCCGGTACGAAGGCGCCGTAAACCCCATCAGTCGACTCTGTCTCCAGAATGTCGAAAAGCACCTCCTCAGCTTCAACACGCAGCATAGGAATGTTGCATAAAAGGCCCTGCGCAAGATGTAGCCAGTCTGTCACCTTTAACAGTTTGTTATGGACCGACTTAGGGAGCGCATTAGCCCAGCTTTTTTCTTTCAGAAGCAGAAAGGAATCGCATTTTTCTTACCTCCAGCTTTTCCTGCATTTTACTCCCTGGAAATATCTCTTCAGGATCTATCGGCTGTTCACTAGCCTCATGTGTATCGACGGCATATTCTGCGATTTTATGAATCCTGCTACATCCGTCTAAAAGCCTCCACACATCACTTTCATCCTTCCAAACCCTTTCAAGAAACTTGACGAAGTGTCCAATAATTTGACATCCGACTTCGATTGATTCGCAGCTGGATCTGCAAGGATGCATGACAACAGTATCAAGGTAGCGGAAAGGGGATAGCATAACATTTCCCTAGTTTGGAAATCAACATATGGTACAAGTGATAATGGGATCGATTCACAAACCTACCAAACTTGAGAAAATGGTTGCAGAGGCAAGTAACGCAACATACCGATTGTTCCCCGAGCCATGACGGCAACCATTTCTCTAGCCATTTTCGTGGACGACAACGTCTGGTAAGGTCTAGGGTTGAGATCCTCGTCCGAATTCGGAAATTCAAAAACTACGATGCTTGACATCCCTACATGAAGTTTGGCCGCGCAGCTGTAGTATTTAAAATGTAAAAGGGCGATGGCCACATCCGGGTCTTCCTCAGAGGCTTCACTCGGTTCCTGTAGATGCTGAGGCAAGCTTCTCTTCCAGAGCTGTAGTTCTTTGTATGTTGATCCGATATTCTCTAGGAGCTTTCCATCAATTTCTTGCAAAGATCTGTCCGCAAGTAACAGGTTGTGGATCCTCGACTGTATAACAGCAATTTCTGCTAGCTTTCGATAATATCCTGGCATTTTATCCCCGACGCTATCCTCGCTAGGTAGTTGTAAGGGTTCTTCGTTCTGAAAAGGTGAGGGTATGCCGTATTTGTGCATCACCTCCGCGTTGAGAATATAAGTGATCCATAACACCCGCCTACAGCGCTCGGCTTCCATGTCTTCGAGGGCAAGATAATAGCGCCTCCGGTGAAGCCCGAGGCTATGTGCCAGGTGAGCTGCAGCGGCCGTAAGCTGCGAGGTAACACGGGCATCGGCGGTTCCGAGCATAAACATAGCCATCGCCAGAAGCGCCTCACAGGCGGGGAGTTCTGGAGCTTGAATTACGAGCCTTGGGAAAACAGCAAAAGCATTCTTGAAGTAGCTCCAGATGGTTGGAGATATGCCCCCGAGCGAGCCTTGAGCTGTCTTGTGTCGTATGGCAGCAGCAAAGAAAGAATTTACTATGGCCCAATGTGATGGGCTAGATGCGCATCTTTCTACTCTAGTTGCGTAGAGTTTGTCAACCAGGTCAAAAATGGATTCTTTAGAAAGAAGAATTCCGTGGAGCTGCATCTCTGGCATTGCTTGCTGTAGTAGATTCGTAACGAGGGGCTTCGAAGGAAGTTGCGCAAATACTCTCCAATGGAATGGGGTCCTGTCTATTTCGGCTTGCGTTTTCTGGGCGCTATTGCTAATTTCGGCTGCCAATTCCGTAAAGTTCAAGATGCTGGGGTAAGTGGAAATGCTTGTCCGTTGTTGTGTAGTGGCTTCAGGCTGAACTGCAGCGCTATCAATTTCGGACGGAACGCTGGGTGTCAAGTTGCCGCTCGTGAGGTGGAAGTCCGTGGGGACACTAGATGGACACACTCAGACTAAGTCAGGACAAATAGGACCGGCCTTCTAATATTATACCCGCACTCACCTTGCGGATTCGGCTGAATTACATTGCCACTCCAAGGCTCGTTACTCCCCGTCGCCTCACATTGGGTTTCAAGCACTTGCTCGAAGCGTTGATCTCGTAAAGAGGACTCAACTACCCGCAACCGCTCCTCAAGCAACTCCATTTCCTCTTTCCTACAAAGAATTAGTCGTCACTCAAAACCTGCGCGCTTGAGCTATGCCTCGCCTTTTTCCTGGTCCCCGACGTCTCCGCTCCCCATATTGACACGGTTTTTTGAGCTTGGTGCATTGATTACAAGAAGGTTTCGCTCCGTCGCAACGCCTCTTTAATTTCTGACATTGTACACATGCCTATTATATTAGTTAATGCAAAAATTCTCATAAGTTGCGCCACGGATTTGACGTAGTACTTGCATTTGTGATTCGCTTGCGACCGTTTCCGTCCACGGAAGAATTGGGGTCCAGATGGTTCCTAATCGCTTCGCCGTCCATGATACATGGATATCCTTTCTAAGATAGTGTATGCACTAGAGCGGCAGCAATCAGAATCCGGAGTTATCCTTATGCTGTTGTTTATCAAAGGTGGAAAGTGCGGCTGTATTTACGTTCGTCGTCCGAGGCCCCTAGATGCTAATCATGCGTCACACGGATGTAAATTGCACCCGTACATCCGCTGCTCACGCACGTGAAACCCCACCTGCTTTCGTTCAAGGCACCAAACAGACACAATTTGTATCCGCGTGCGATTATTTTCTCATGGAAATTGTCAAAAATAGCAGTCCTGTGGAATACCCCGCTTCACAGTCGGAATAAACCGACAGCTAAGGACGTTGGCCCACATAGGGCGCCAAGAGCCGCGAATCGCACGGATATATTGGTCGCCACCCACGAGGCATAAAAAGATCTCGAGAGATGGCAGAAGACAGAGAAGAATGAAGACCTCTTTACCACCCTTTATGCTGCATCAGTACTCTGTGATAATAATCGTTTCTCTCAGCTACTTAGCACCACATGCAATCTATACTCAGAGGGTCTGTACCACCTTTGTTTAACGCTTAGCTTGTTTGGGTAAGACGGCTAAGAGTAACATAAGTAAATTACACGGTAATGATTACGTACTCACGCGCCCAGGTGGGAAAGAAGTCATGTGTATTTGCCACCGTTGCAAAAACTCAACACGATTGACCTTAAGAAGTCGCGATAGATTTTGTTCGACTTTTGGGTGGATTACCAATAGAAATTATTCTTGCATTGGTTTTCTATACATTGCCGAAGTGTCTCCTTGAATCTCTGGCACTTAGTATTGATTATACGCTGCGGGAGCTGCCTCCACGATAGCGTAATCTCATCCAGGATTGTTGCCCGTGATAGCTGGCCATCATCGCTCTCAGGCCTGAAGGTTTCAAATCGGTCCTTGAGAGCGTCCCAGCAGCGCTCAATTCTATTGAGATCTGGTGAGAGACGCAGCTAGTCTACGACCTCTTCGCGCCCGTTGTACATCTGTTTTGCCTTGCCTGAAAAATGACCTGCTTTAGCTTGTGGAGAGGCGTAGAGATCTTGCTATACTTCTGTGGTGGGTGCTCTCTACTATCGTCTTATCAGTAAATACAGAGTCCGCAATAGAGAGCTTGCCAATAGCCCACTCAACAAAAAGGAGATGAGCCTCTCTGTAAGTATTATTAAGGCAAATCTTGCGCAGCGGCGCCTTCTTTACAATCCACCGCCTCTTCAGAATCTCATGCTTAGTACTGTACATTATCCTCTAGCCAGTTCTGCTCTGCAATCTTTATGATAGCCTAGCGTGGCATCTCCTTATATTTCTCGTCTATAGTAGCTAGTCTCACTACCTCATTGGCTACCTCTCTGTACTTCTTCACACGGAGTCACTTTCTCTCTAGAAAAAATACCAACTAATCCACTTTATGAGGAAACGACGCAATGTGCACGGCGACCTCGCATTAGTAATAAAGGTCGATGACCACACGGTCAACACAACGGCAAAACTAAAAATTCTCGGGGTATGGGTAGATCCAAAACTGCAGTGGAAGGAGCAAGTAAAGAAGGCGACAGGCAGCAGAAATGCCGCATACGCGGCGCTAAGCGGATAGCAGCTTCCACCTGGAGCCCATTGGTGCGGCCATCGCGTCTCCTATACACCGCGGTATTATGCCCGGCAATGACTTATAGTTCATAAGTGTTGGGGGTGCAACACAATGGCGAACCTGCAAAGAGCAAACCAATTGAGAAGGTCCAAAACCAATGCTTTAGACGAATAGCAGAGCTTGCAAGCGAACACCCATAGCAGCCCTCGAAAGAGAGACAGCAGTTCCCCCAATCAATGTGTAAAAAAGGGTCTTTCAGCACGCAACGGATACGACCAGACACAAGGTCACCAAGAACATCCAACACCAAGCGGACCTGATATGGCAACGCCTCAAAGAGTGACCGAAACGAAGACAAAGGCAAAGACCCTAAACCAGCTCCGAAAGACTCCAGAGCAAGACACAGGAACGAACTCAAGGGATGCCTAGCTCACCTAGCCTCTGCAGAACCGCAAGGGAGACGGAGACGATGACGATCCGTAAGACAAGACGGAAATCACCACAAGTGGAAAAATACCACCTACATCTCACATTTAATATGCACATTTTTGAGACAAGTTTTCAGGGGTCCCCTTACACCTGTATCTAGCTATTAAGCCAATAAACTACATGGCGAAACCAAAAAAAAAAGTACTTACATCTCACAGTGGGCCGGCCGGCCTGGAATGGAAGCGCCCATGGAAAAATACGGGGTAACCATGCTGTTCCTGCTCCGCGCAGAGGTGATAGGCCTGAACGCATGGCTAGCCTCAATCAACGCCCTAGATGTCCTGCCGCGCTGCTCATGCGGAAATGCCGCGCAAACAGTACAGCACGTCCTTCCCCAGTGCATACTCCTCGACCACCTACACCGGATCCTCTCAACCCCTGAGGGCGCCCAGGAAGCTGCCTATATGGTTATCCGCAGCGGACTGCTCGCACAGTTCCGATTAGAGAACGAAATCGATAGAGAGGGACACAATCAAATTTCCCTCCCTGGATTAGAGCACTAGCAATGAGATCAAGCGCCGAAAGCGGAAGCATCAGTTCCATAGGCAGACTCATCTATGTGGAAGTTGGTAGGCTGTAACTAACGACGACACTTATCTTAGTGGCGGAACCAAAGGTTTCGCTCTCAAAAGAGAGATGTTTCCTGGAGCAACGGCGCTTCGCCCTCATGAAACTTAGAATAGGAGCTAGATAGAGCCTTAACAGAACTAATAATAATAATAATAATAATAGTATTTACCACGGCAGCCGGTGAACCCGTAACACAAGTTGGCGAGCTCTCTTTTTACACGATCAATAGTAACCGGCCCATGGGGGGCACTACCGTTCTTATGTGGAGAAGCTCACTACAAGCCGTACCTCGCAAATCCCAAGGAACCTTTACCCCCTTATGTCTCGCGCCGTTGACATTTAAGACTTTAACCCGCAAGTTGTCGACCGCGGCTGTCCTGCAGATCCCAACGTCTTTTCAATCCGCACTAGCGCGATACCTTCCTCGAATATTACCACTGACGAATGGCTCGCCGCCGTCAAACAGCATCGTACCACAGGGAGTCAGGTATGGTGGCCAAAGTGTTCCTCAGATAAGCCGCAGAACATGGCGCTCGATGTAAATGTGTCGACAATTGCATGTGTGGAGGACGATTGTTATCGCACGGAGCAGATGGAGCATCTCATCCAGAGGCTCTAGAGTACTGACTGAGAAGTCCCTACTTGTTAGAGAGGGAGCATTTGGTAGCGATAATCCGACACTAGCATGATAATCAAGGAGAAAGGAAATCCATGAAACGAGTCATTGATGCATTTCGGTTTATCTAGGTCCCTAAATTGAAATACTATTGGCCTCTGTTAGTTGTGGATGTCATCAATATAGGGTGAAAGTTTCTGATCAGGATAACCCAATATTTGGCCTCTGGCTACCAACACCTTCATCTGCCAACCGGGCTAGTGTGTACTCCGAGGCAGTATTAGACCTCCGAAGTGAAAACCTAAAACCAAAGAGCTAAGCCTGCTGAAACTTAGCGCGGATTTTCTCCTCTAATTCCTTGTCCGTAAGGAGGGGGAGGCCGACAAGCTCGTTGTCCACCTCGGGATAGGCAGCGCGATACTTTCCACCAAGAAGCGCAGCTCTGAGTAAAGGAAAGATGAGGTTGAAGTCCGTTGGATCCTTCTTGATATTTTTGAGAGCCCGCTCAAGCTCTTGCTGCGCGTCGACCCTTGTCTCGGTCCACTGAACTCCAGGTGGACTGTACTTCTTCGCGATGGCAAAAACCTTGGCCTGGGTCAAGACGGTGTCGTGGATGAGTAGATTTCGATTCTTGGTTGCTTCAGGGGCCTTTAGGGCGCCAGAAATCGCTTTTCCGATGCTGTGAACACTGGTAGAGCTAAAGGAGTGTTCCCCATTGTCGAACAGTTGAATCGAGTGCGTGCGCAAATCAAGAATGAAGGGGAAGTCAAGGACGTAATCTAGGAAAGCTCCCACTGAGAAGATTGTATACTCAAGCGTACCGGCATCGGCCTTCTTTTTCAGGTACTCCTGGACTTGGACTAATGGGTAGTTGATAGGCAGAGTCCGCGCTTTGGGGTCGGTCGTCAAAGAACCCCAGTCAGCCGGAATATATCGCTTTACTCCTGCTTTAATGCTGGCTTCTATGACTGTTTCCTGATTGAGAATTCCATCCGATGCAAAGGTAGCGATTGCGACATCGTGGCCTCGCAAGGCCTCGACAAGGCTATCTTGGGAGGAATAATCGACCTGAGTAGCCTCAACACCGGAGGGGAGGCCCTTGACACCAGACGGATTTCTACTCAGAACAGTCACAGAAAACCCATTGTTGACCAGCTCTTCAAGGACCGCAGTTCCCAGAAAACCATTCTGTGTAATTGACTTAACTAGAGTTGAGAGAACACGGATAATAGAGACTTACACCAAGGAGAGCTACCTTCTTGAAGGGACTCATTCTGCAAGTATGAAGCGTGATTGAGTTGAATTGAGGTGTGAATCAAAGTTGTTGTATTGATGAAAGTATGGACTTTTGTCACTGGGTCTGCAGCAGGTTTATATATATACTGTAACCTACGCCATTCTGCGGAGTTTACGAAAGCCCGCTGACAGAAAGTTTTGACGTTTTCATGTACTCGTCTGGCGTGCTTAGTGATTGGCAAACCCGCAACATAGTTGTACATATCCACATATGTACCTGCTTACGTGATGGTTGACTACTAGTCAAGCTACTGCCGGAAGCGGTTGCAAACTGCCGGAAACGGATGCAAACTGCTGGCAGCGGATACAAACTGTTTCCGTCGGCATTTTCATTCGGCCAACTACTAAAGAGCGTCATCTTTTTTTTACATCGCTGCTGCTGTACCTTCCTGCAAACTACATCTCACACCCAAATTGCATCACGCTTCAGCAGCTCACGAACAGCCTCATCATGGCTGAAGACAAGATTCTCGTTTTCGGCGCGACCGGGCCTGCGGGTATCTCCCTTCTGCGCGAGTTGGTCCATCGCAAACTTCCAGCTCTCGCTTACTGCCGAAGCCCTTCCAAGATCCCCGAGGACCTCGCATCTAATGCTCTGCTTGAAGTAAGTCCCTCGGCAAAAGCGACGACTTCTACCACGATTGCTTACTGGCGCTGAACAGGTTGTCAAAGGAGATATGTCCCAACGCGAGGCCATGTCTGGAGCTGTTGCGAAGTCAATGGCGATCATCTCACTCCTCGGACCCAGCAGTACCCGCCAGCCCAAGAACACCGAGTTTGCCGACTTCTATCGAACCATCGTGCCGCTCATGAAAGAACACGGAGTCCATCGAATCTTGGCTCTTGGCACCACAGCGATCTATAGGCCTGACGACCAAAGTTCCATCTCGCGAGCTCTCATGTGTACGCTTATTAAGATTGTGGCAAACGGTGCATACCACAATATCCTAGCCATTCAGGATTATTTTGAGAACCTGAACGACGAGTCCATCGAGTGGACCGTTTTCAGAGTGGGCAATCTATCCGGCACAGGCGATGTATCCGCGTGGTCGGTCGATCGTGAAGGAGGTCGGGCATTTGAGGGACCCGTTGGAGCTCCCGGCTTCACTTCAGGCATAAACAGGAGCATCCTGGCTCGTTGGCTTGTTGATGTAGGTACCGCTAACCCCGCGAAATGGGTGCGTCAAATGCCTGCTGTTAGCAAGTCCGGCTAGGAATAAGGAACAATATGTACGGTGGTTCGTCTTTGTAGAGTAATAATTTTGTAATGTAGTTTTTCACATATAATCTAAATATGAATTAATAAAGAAACTAGTCGTTACCCCCTAATATAAGGAAATACAGTCTAGGGTTTATGACTCTAGATTTAAGTATTTCTTTTCTCCCCTCTACGTAACATTGGCTTCTCCTTTTACCTTATAGCTATTTCTAAACTTAATATATAAAGGTTTTAGGAGTATTTATTAATTTATTCCATTATATACTATAATTATTTAATACTTCCTATAGCTATAAAAAATAGTATATTACTTTAGCTAGTGTAGGTATAAAGATAGAAAGAATAGAAAAAGTAGTCTACCTCTTTTTTCTTTCTTAGACCTAACCCTTTCTTTCCTATACTGTGAGTAACAACTAAAATTAAGACTTAATCTTAGTTGTTACTTGTATAAGAAGAACTACGGGTCCCACACTACAGAAATCAGCGCTAACCTCTGTGACCCCTTTGGAAGCTGCACCTTGAATTGCGTAAACCTCGGGTCCGCCAGCTCAAACACACGCCTCCAATCCTCTTCATCCCTCTCCTTGGCATTCGCAAATACCTTCAACGTGATGTCTAACGATCTCAGCCTCCTCTCCTCAATCATAGACGTTTCGCCGAACTGCGGCAGACACGTATCGGTGGCGAGGATCCGAGTGCCCTTCTTCAGCGCCGGGATTAGGTTACGCAGAATGTCCACGCACGCCTGGTCGGACCAGTCGTGCAGAACCGCGCGGAAGTAGTAGATATCCGCACCCAGTACCGGCTGCGGCGTAAAGATGTCGTGTTTCATAAACTCGACTCGATCGCAAACATCAGCAGGGATGATGTCCGTGGGGATGTTGTCAATCGTTGTTGGTAGATCCTGCACGATAGTGTGGATATGCGGATGCGCGCGCGCAACCTCCATGCACGTATGTCCCAAGGACCCTCCTAGATCAACAAAGCGTGCACCCTCAGGCAATGACGCAAAGTCGAACTGATCCAGCACCTTGTGGGCCTCGAATCCAGGCGCCGTGTTCCAGTACGCCATACCGTCAATAAACGGCGCCGCTATCTCCGGGTGCTTATTCCAATATGTGAAAGCCGACTCCTCGACGCCATGGGCGACGGACCACGGAGACTTGGCAGCGTCTTCCGAGCCGGGCCAGCGCGACATAGTGTCGACGACGTGCGGGACCGACGACCAGACCTGGTCTGTTGCGTTGGTGATCCACTTGCGGAAACGATCGTCTTCCTTGAGTTTGCGAGAGGCGGCTGTGTGCGCGATTTGCCCTTTGGTGGGTTCGCGGAAGAGATGCCAGGCTTGCGCGCAGCGGATCATGCGCAGGAGGTCGTCTTTGTTGAGGGAGCATTGCTCCGCGAGTTCGGCGGCAGATATGGTACCCTCAAGTGGCACTTTAATGGGGAGGTCATGTCGGCAGACGAAGCGGAGGGCAACAGCCATAAACTGTTCTGAGGCGCCTTTGATGATGTTGCGCGCGGGTCCGCCGAGGAGCAGGCTGAGCTCTTGACAGGCGTTGATGGCGGCATCACGGGCGGAGACGATTTCCTCCGGCAGTTTGGTGTTCGCAGGGAAATCGTGCTTTGGGTCTGCCTCGTGTGTTGGGAGAGGAAGGTTCTGCGATTTGAGATAATTGAGATATTTTGCAGTGTTTGTCTCGGCTTCTACCGCGAGCTTCTCAACCGAGTCCGAGGGCGCCAGAAGTCGGGTCTGAGATGCGAAATGCCGCGCTGATCTTGATGCAGTATGGGGAGAACATTGGTGAAGCAACTTGGGCGATAAAGATGAGGAAGAGCGATTGAAGTTGAAACAAATGGCATTGGTGGGAATTCGCTGGGGTTTGACACCCATTCGCGCTGCTTGCGCGCGCATTGCAGGTGCACGTTGGATTGCCATACTGTTAATAGCTGACGTCTAAGGGCAATAGGTGAACGAAAGGGTTGATGAATGGATCAATGTACGACGGGGAAGGAGCATCTAAAAAGGTAGGTGCATCAGCATTGTGGAAACATGTCAGCAAGATCACATCCTATGCACATTGACTTCGGCATCAAATCATCAAATCAGCCTATTTCAAAACTAGACGGAACTATGCATCTCTGTCTACAATACTATCGTCCAAATAGACCGTAATAGTGTGTAAAGGAACAGACTTTCCGATAGGATAATACGATAGCAAGTAAGGATCACGCTAGGGTTGGAATGGCAGGGATATGTGCACAGCACTGAGACCATTAGCGTAGACTGGGGTAGCATAACTGAATCCTGCTGCACCATTCAAACTTGGTGTGATAAGACTGTGCCTCTCTCGGATTCCGATGCACCAATAAGGGTCTTGTGTACGCGTGATTTCAGTATTATAAGTAAGTAAGATTAATGCAAGCAACCGTTCTTCTTGTCTGCGGGACGGACTGATTTAGACCTAACTTTATAGGTCCTTCGATCCTGCATCTCCATTTGGACAGAGGTTGACGGCTAACCCAATAGGCATAGCACATGTCAAGTTAGCGCAGCTGCATAGAAGTTAGCTACTGCACGCCATGCTGCGTGCATGTTCTGGGCATAACTACTAGTAGATGCAGATCTAGGTATGTTTATTGCCCCCGTCCATGTCGGTACCCAGGTAGACATCAGTCATGCAAACTACCGGACATCAAAGAAATTAAGAGACCTGCTAGCTATCTCGTTGAGAACTGTATCCGTTCTATCTGTTGGTAATCATGATTATGTAAACAAAATAAAGACCAATGGTGCAAAGATAACAAGGAGACTAAGCTTGCAAGTAGAGCCTGGGCTTATTTCTTTTCAGTGTTTCTTATACTAGTATGGTCTGTGGTCACACCTACCGGTAAGATCGATTACCGGACACCAAGTATAAGCACTAAGTAGTCAATTCTTTTTCTTTCCTCAATTGGTCTGCACACCGCCGGCGCAGTGGTCCTGGAAGCAAAAGAACAAAGTACGCCCATTCTCGAGCATCTTCTCGGTTGAACTTTGAAGTCCTCTTGTGCCTCAACATACACACCCAACTCCATTGTCAATCCCCACGCTGAGGCCTGCACCATGGAGCATCAAGAACCTCTCCAAGCCCAAGCTGCAAAGCTCGTAGAGGAGCTTGCAATTGGGATATCAGACGAATGGTGTCCTAGCTCCATGTCAACATGCATCTACGACACAGCCTGGGTGTCCATGGTCGCAAAGCCGTCAACTACGCCTTCGACCACAAACACCTGGCTGATCCCCGAAGCATTCCACAACATCCTCTCCACACAACTCCCAAACGGATCCTGGGATGCCGATGGCCCTCACACCAACGCCCTGCTTGGGACCATGGCCGCGCTGCTTGCCTGCCTCACGCACCAGAAGCACGCAACGTATGAGGGCTGCGGACCTCTGCCCCATGATATCGCGTTGCGCATCGCTCGCGCAGCGCGCTGGCTCGAGGCCAAGTTCGCGACGTGGACCGACGACGGTGGCATCGACAGTGTCGCGCTTGAGATCCTGGTCCCGGCGCACGTGCGCCTACTTAGGGAATTCGGGATGCCGTTTACGTCGCCGTTCCTTGACACTATGTACAAGATGAGCGAGGCGAGATTAGCTAAGTTAGATCCTGAAGTTCTGTATAGAGGAGTGCAGATTACGGTCTGGCATTCGCTCGAGGCTTTGATAGGGAGGGTGGATTTTGATAGGTTGAAGCCGGGAATGGTGAGGGGGAGCATGCTAGGGAGTCCGTCGTCGACGGCAGTGTATTTGATATATATGAGCGCCTGGGATGAGGACGCTGAGAGGTATTTAAGGGATGTGTTTAGGAGTGGGATGGGGAAAGGGAATGGCGGGTTTCCATGTGCTGCGCCGATTGACGTGTTCCAAATCTCTTGGGTAATTACCAGTCTTCCTGTTCACTTTCTGTTCTCTAAACATTCGTGCGTTTCACATCTGGGAAATACAGGCCAACACGTTATTGGGATAGGTCCTTTCCACAGTCCTGGAAGCTGGATTCTCACCCGAATCGCTGGGAGAAGAAACAGTCTCAAGACTGGCATCCCATCTTGCTCTAAGGCTCGAAAGCTCTCAAGGAATCCTAGGTTTCTGTAAGTACATGCGGGTTCTTCGCAGGTGCCCGGCGCTGATTTTGCTCATCCATGCTTATCTAATTGCGTATAGCTACTGGGATGCACCCCGATGCTGATGACACTGCAAAGACCCTCTACACGCTCTCATTCTTTGAACAGTACAAGTCATTGAGTGCAGAGTCCATGGTCTCGAAGTTTTGGTCTCCCGAATCGTTCAAGACGTACGAAAGGGAAAGCACGCGCAGTATCAGTGCAAACTGCAATGTGCTCAAGGCACTTGTTGCGCTCGAGTCCATTGACGGACTTGCACCGCAGATACACACAGCAGCATCGTTTATTTGTGACAAGTGGATCAGCAGCACACCGCATGACAAATGGGTACGTCCCAACTTTCCAATGTGTATTAATGTTACCGCTGACCCACTGAGCAAAGAACACGGCGTGGGAATATTGCGCAATGCTTTCTGCCCAAGGTCTCATCAAACTCCTTCAACGTGCGGAAAGCGAGGCCAGCGACTTCTTATCTCCTGATCTCAAAACTCGTAAGATACCGATGACACTCTCTCGCATCGCAGGCCGAATCTTGAGTAGCCAAGCGGCCGATGGCTCGTTTGGAAATGGTTACGACGAAGTTACTGCGTATGCCCTCCTAACTTTGGTTGCCTTGTCGGCTCCTCACGCGGGTCTATCTTTTATCCACGAGGCCATGTCTTCGGCCATCAAATCCGCATCTACCTTCCTCCAACCCCGTTCGGGACACTGGAAACCACGCCGTATCTGGATAGAAAAAGTCACGTACTCGTCCTATGTGCTGACCAACGCCTACTGCATAGCAGCGCTCAAGCAATCCACTGCACACCAGGCTCCAACTCATCCTACTGTCAGCATGGAATCGATGCAAGCCGCGAAACTCTGCGCCCTCTTCAGCTCTGTCCCTCTCTTCTCGCAAGATGCGTCCACCGGTCACTCGATAGACAGGACTTCCCTGCTGCGCCTCGCATGGCAAGAAAGCCGAGCGTACATGCCCCAGCTTGAACGCATCCGCTTCAATGTGTTCCCCCAACCCCCTACACTCAACGACAAATACCTCCCCATGATCCCATTTGCCTGGACAGCCTCGAATCATCTCGCAGGCTCTACTCTACCGCCAATGCTTCTAATGGACATGATGGAGCTATCTCTCCTCAACTACCAAGCCGACGAATATATGGAGCTTTCCATCCCAGCCCTCACCCCCTCTGAAATCTCTGCGCTAAAATCCGCCCTGGACGCCCAACTTCTAGAGCCACTGGAAAACGAAGCCGTCCACACAATCTGGCCTGAAACACAAACATCACCACTAAAGCGCCACCACGGCGCCACAAACGGCACATCCACCCCCATCGCCACCATCCTCTCCACCCTCTCCACATACACCTCCCGCGTCCTCTCCGCCCCACACGTGCGCCACGCTCCACGCGTCCTCCGCCAAAAAGTCAGACAAGAACTCATCCGCTACCTCATTGCGCAGATCGCATCCGCGGACCGTGCGCTCCCACGCCTCGGAACGCGGCCGGGACCGTATTTGTCGCTGTTCGAGTGGCTGCATACGCTAGGGGCGCAGGATACGAGCTGCCCATTCTCGTTCGAGTATTTCATATGCCTGGTGCGCTGGCATCTGGACAAGGAAGCGCAGGATGCCAAGACAGTGGGTAAAAGCGGAGGGGGCAAGGAAGGTGACGTTGAGGAGTTGGAACAAGAGTATTTACTCGAGAGTTTGAGGGGGAGCTTGGCGGCGCTGTGTCGGGTTTATAACGATTATGGCAGCGTGAAGAGGGATCGCGAGGAGGGGAACTTGAATGGGGTTGATTTCTTCAGGTTGTCCTCTGGTTCTGCCGCTTCGGCTGCTCCTGCTCCCGCTACCAACGGCGATAAGGCCATGGGCAACGGCGTAGCTGTTGATCATCAGGAAGATAGTGAAGCTGCGGCAAAGCGCGCTCTCTGGGCCATCGCGGGCTTCGAGCGGGAGAACCTAGACCGCTGTTTTGGGAGGCTGAGAAAGTTGATGTCGCCGTGCATGTTGAAGGCGCTTGGGGTCTTTGTGGATGTAACAGATCTTTTTGGACAGATATATGTGGCGAGGGATATTGGGAGTCGGACCCAGTAAAGCCGTACATATCGATGGTAGATAAGCGTTAGTTTTCAGGTATAGATAGAGAACACCCTATCGATTCTTCATGCATTGATATTTGAACCCGTGTTCATTGTCTTTGATTAATTGATCAACTCGACTAGATTTAGTTGTCGAGATTACAATCAGGAAACAGAATTTTTAGTCTTTTTGTCGTTGCTTGTATCAGTATTTGTGGTTTTTTTTTTTTTTTTTTTTTTTTTTTTTTTTTTGCTCATGTGAGGGATAGTCCTACCATCTTCGGTTCCGGCCAATCAATTTGAGCAGTCGCGAGAAACCAGCAAGAACACCCACAAAGAGCTTTTCCACTTTGTGGGAAAGGAGAACGGAATGCCACCAAAAACAAGTCGGAAATATGATGTATGCTTTCGCGCATTTACGAGAAAGCAATATCGTCTAAAATTGTGCTTCTTACTTAAATATCATTTACTTTACCCACCTGTGCTTCTTCGTCTATTTACAACCTTCATCCTTGATAAAGAATGGACGGTACCCCTGAAAAGGTAGGCGATTAATGGAATGCCTAATAGTCCTCTAATAAGAAAGCATTTTTTCTGACATTACACGCCCGAGTCGGGCTGCTCGATTGGGTACTTGCTCGAGTACTCCCTCCATGCCGCGCACGTCTGCTCGATGCTGGGCGGAATGTTGTAGTTTCGGATCTGCTCCTGTCCGTACACAATGTTGAGGTACATGCCCAAAATCAAGTGACTAAACGTCCGTGTTAGCAATGACTTAAAGAGAGAGAGACGAGAACACTTACAGAGAGATATGACAGTGGAAAGCCCAGACACCCGGGTTGTTCAATGCGAACTCCAGCACCAAGTATGAAGGAGTACCATCGGCTCCACCTCCAATCATCTGGTGCGTATCTCTGATCATTGGGTTATTCGGGTTCCCTTGAATCTTACCATCCCAAGTGCCTTTGCCTTCGGCCAAGACGAAGAAGTCGTGGCCGTGGAGATGCATTGGGTGAGGCGAGATGAAGAAGTTGTAGACAATGATACGCAGTGTCTTGTTGGTGCCAAAGTCCCACGTGTTGGACAGCTCGTCGTACTGCTGGTTGGCGGTGGCCGCGTCCGGGGCCTGGTTCGTGATGGCGAGCAGAGATTGCGAGTAGTTGGCGCGGAACCGGCGTCCGTTGGTAAGGAATTGAAGATTGGAGTATGGTGGATAGGGATTGAAGTCGAGCGTGTAGTTCAAGTCCCAGGTGTAGGCTGGACCTGAGGGTCGGGGATGCGGTTCGAGGGGCTGGGTCTTAGAAAGCGGTTGCGCCACGCAGTCACCAGTGAGATTGTATTTGGTGGCCTGTGATGTAGGAAGACCGTTAGCCTCGCTCGCGTTTTGGTAGAGGATGATGGCTTTTGCGTGAGGCTGGGAGGAGCCCGAGCATGTTGGGTCGACGTCGGAACGCATCCAGAACTTTTGGTTGGCGCTTGAGGAACCGCAACCCTGCACGATGATATCTGCTCTCTGACCTGGGGTCAAAGAGATGATGTCCGTCACGTAAGGCTTAATTGGCGTGAAGTCCAAACCCACGACGGTGAATTCGTGGCCGTCAATGGTGAAGTGCTGAAGTGCCTCGCCTGCGGAGTTGACGAGACGGAGGAGATGCTTCTTTCCGGTTTGGAACTTGAATTTTGCGAAACCTGCATTGGGTGTGCATGATGGGCCTCCTTCCGGGATAGTGGAGCAGTCGAAGTCCATCTTGCCATTGATGAGCGTGTTATTGGAAGTGACGAGTTTGCCAGCCAGCGTCCTGTTAACCATTTCACGATAGTCGAAGTGCAGATGGTCGCTGAGCATGACCGGTCCCAAGTCGAGATCATAGTTGTATGGCAAAGATTCACCATGAATGATCATAGGTCCAAGAAGGCCAGCTACGGTCTGAGCAGAGTAGTGTGAGTGCCACCAGCTACTTCCCACTCTGTCAGCCTTAAACTCATACAGGAACTCCCCTCCAGGTACTATCGGGCAGAAAGAGACAGACGGTACTCCGTCCATCCATGGTGTGTCTTTCTGGAAAAGACCGTGCCAGTGTATCGCGGTACCCTCATGATCATCGATCTTATTGATGAGTTTGATCTTGAAAGTATCGCCGACATTGGCCTCGATAATCGGACCTGGAAAGGCTCCGTTTACCAGGATCATAGGCGTACTCACGCCATCAGGGGCCAAGTATTCCCGAGTGACTTCGAAAGTATACTCTCGAACTTTCCCAGGAGTACACTGAAAAGGGAGTCAGTTTACACGGAACGAAGTGAAAAGTATGTCCAGATCGGGGAAGAGACTCACATCATTATCTAGACACTTCTCTTTCACAGGCGACAGGGCGTATGCGGTGGAGTACTGCACAAACAGGGACAGCGATAGAGCAGTAAGGTGAAACAACATAGTGGCCACGTGGGAACAATGCAGCGCCTGGGATGGGTATCTCCAAATTTTAGGCAAAGAAGTTGGGTGGAACTTTGTCCTTTTCTTCGCACAAGATAGACTGGTGATGATCAGGTTTGCGCTTGTAGAGTGTACTTGGAACGTCGTATTCGGCAAAAGACAGAAGCACTGGCAGGGATCAAGGGCCTGTGTCAAGCCTATGATAAGTGAGACTGCGGCATATTACACACTACTATCGACGGACAGAAGTAATTCCCCCACCCCCCCTCCCCCTGCTACAACCAAGCGCGACCAAAGGTATGTGAGTGGGTCTTTTAATACAAAACCCCCTACTCTCATATAAAGGACCCCATGTTTACGCCTACTGAAATTTTCTGGACAAGGGGTGTTCTCCTTATATCCGTGCGTGAACAAGGGGGGGGGGGGGGGGGTGTCCATCACTTCTGTTCCTCGATAGTAGATGCTTACCAGTATACGAACTGAAGTTAAGGTTTTGCCAGGGTCGCTTTACTGTAAGAGATTGCCCGCAGTCCCCGCTTTTTAGTAACTTAAGGGCTGACTGCTTCGGTGTTGTCCGAAGGCAACTGAAGATACGCAAAGGACCATCTATAATAAGCATGCCAGGCAGCATCTATGCAGAATTTATTGATTCCGGATGCACGTCTTGATTTGTTCTAGCTTCATACACAATCCACCATTTCCCGGTATTGTATGCTGCAAAACTGCGGATAGGAAGACTGAGTACCGGTGACATTAGGAGACGTAGTAGAATAATCAAACTAAAACTGACATATAGAGATCGCCATGTGTATAATCTTTGGCCCAGTTAACCATCTGTACTGTTACTGGCAAGTCCATCAGTTCACGATACATCGTCATGGAGACTCTCGCACCCATCATCCAGCAGACAACTGCCAATGCTTCGTCCGTACTCAAGGACATCTTTGGCGGCTACGACCACACTAAAACTGTGGCTGCTCTCGATGGCATTCGCTACGGAGATATTCCACTTGTGACCTGGTGGTCCGTCACTGGGTCCCTATCGCTCTGCTATTTCGTGTACTCCTTGTTGTCAGTCTTTTCCGGATCCAAAATCCCCTTTGTTGGTAAACGCTTTGAATTGCGAGCCATCAAAGGCTGGAGATTCTTCCGCGACGCCACAGCCGTTCTTCACGATGGGTACACTAAAGTAAGTTCAAGATACGATTTCTAGCTTCTTTTTCAACACCCACACCTACAATCGAAATCGCTAATGCCTATACGCAGCACCCTACAAGCGCATGGCGCTTCACACGAGCCGACACTGAGATGATCGTATTGCCGTCCAAGTACGTCAATGAGCTACGGTCATTGCCGCATACAATTGCGAGCCCCACACTCGCCCACGCTTACAACCTGGCGGGCTCGAGCACCAACATGAACATCATCTTGAAGAACAACTTGCATTTCCGTGCGCTCCAGGAAAAGCTCACGCCCAACCTCAGCCACTTGACCGGGCCAATGGTTGATGAATTGGATTATGCCATGAACCTAGAATTGCCCAAATGCTCCAGTACGTTCGGACTTTGTGTTGAATCCAACATTGACCAATATGGACCAACATGAACTCACGCTCTTGTAGACAACTGGGTCGCAATCAAGCCCTACCACAGCATCCTTCGACTAGTCGCACGAGTCAGCGCTCGCATCTTTCTAGGAGAACCATTCTGCCGAAATGAAGAGTGGTTGGAGATCTCGACTGAGTTTACCGAAAACAGTGAGTAACAACATCCTACACATGACCAACAACTCCCCGTAGAAGAAGAAATGTTGACTTTGTTTGTTGGAAAACGGGCGCTAACCCAAGCAATTGTTCAGCTTTCATCACCCTGGTTGTCCTACGATTGTTCCCTCGTATCTTCCACGTCGGTCTCTCGTGGCTCTTGCCTTCGGCATGGCGCAGTACAAACTACATTCGCCGCGCGCAGCGCCTCCTCTCGCCCGAGATCAAGAAACGCCAAGCTGAGAAGGCCGCGGCGCCCGAGGGAGACGATGAGAAATCTTCGACCCTGCTCGACTGGATGATTGACATTGCCAAGCCCAACGAGCGCAAACCCAAGGACCTCGCTCACCTCGAGGTCGTCATCTCGCTGGCCTCGATCCATACCTCGCAGATGAACGCCGTGCACGTCCTGTACGATCTAGCAGAGCACTCCGAGTACGTTCAAGTCTTGCGTGACGAGGTCCGCGAGGTCAAGCGCGAAGACGGTGACTGGAAGCAGTGGAACAAGAACTCATTCTACAAGCTCAAGAAGCTCGACTCCTTCATGCGCGAGTCGCAGCGCCACAACCCGCCGACCCTGCTTTCTTACCACCGTATCATGCAGTCAGATTTTGTGCTCCATGACGGCACATTTTTGCCCCGCGGCGCTCACATCACCATGCCCGTTAGCGAGATCCAGAAGGCTGTAACGAACGAAGCGGACGCGTTCAAGCCCATGCGCTACTATGAAATGCGTCTGCAAGATGGTCAGAGCCATCTCCACCAATTCGCCACTACAGAGGAGAACATTCTTAATTTCGGACACGGAAAGTACGCTTGCCCTGGCCGCTTTTTCGCGGCTCTCGAGATCAAGAGCATTCTGGTTCGGTTGATTATGGACTATGACTGGAAGTTGCCCGAGGGTCGGGGCAGGCCCTCCAATCTGATGGCACACGAATTTGTGTTCCCTAGTCAGGATGGCATCCTATACATGAAGGAACGTCAGAGCAAAGATTGAGTCGCTAGAACGTGAGTTTAATGGGAAATGTTAAGTGTCAGGGTCGTGGTGTTGTCATGATCTATAGCAATTCAAGTACTCCCAACCCGAATCTACCCATAGCAACGACTATGTGTTTGCTGAAATTTCTGCCAACTGCTGTTCTGATTGTAAACCTTTTGGCAATATGCCGATCCCACATGCCGACATTTCCCAGCTCAATACTAGATACGAGACGGGGAAACATGTCAACTCGCACCGCCATTTTCTATCCTCTCGACTACGCCTCCCCCTCTATTGACTAAAAACCGCTAAGACATGCAGCCTCTAGACATCCTGGTTCACCCTAGTCGACCCTAGTTCGCCTTAGTACACGGGTGGGCGCTTAGACGGAACGCCCCCGGTCCGTGCCGTGCCGCAATATACCCCAAGGCGCCCAAACGGTACCCTCAGGGTTGTTCTTGTTCGGCAACCGAAAAAAGAAGCAGAGTTGATAAGGTGAGTTGGCGGCGTAGTAGAAAGCGGTAAGCAAAGGGGAAACGAAGAGGGGAGGTGAGGGTGAGGGGTGTTGCAGCCATTTTTTCGACGTTTGCTTTGCTTTTCTTGATGAGCAAAGTCATTTGAGTGTCATGTTTCTGACGGCTGAGAATGTTGCTACGTGTGTTGGGGTTGGAATCGTGACGGTAAGTCGTCTTGGACCATTCATTCTACCCCATCCAAGTCTTGTGGAAAGCTACGACAGCAGCAGCAAAAACAACAATCTATCCACCAATTCCAGCAATTTGTTCAAGTTTGCCTAAAAAATTGCATCGCAGTACATCGTCGGCGTCATCGTCTTCAACACCACCTTCCACCCTCTCCGCCGTTTTCCTGGGCCCCTACTATGGCGAAGCTCGCGCCTCCCCTTCCTCTTCCACATGCTCCGCGGTGATCTCCCGCACAAAGTCAAATCGTTCCATGATAGATACGGCGACTGCGTGCGCGTCGCGCCCAACGAGCTCTCCTTCCTGGATGGCTGGAAAGATATCTACCTCAAAGAGTACCTCGACCGACCCGCGGAATGGCGCATCCCCCCACAGCCAGGCGTCGACGCCTACGACCTCACAAACTCGGTCGTAGCAACCCACGCCCGCTTCCGCAGGGCCATCCTTCCCGGGTTCGGCCCCAAATCCACCGCGCAGCAACTCCCCGCGGTAGACCTCTACGGTGGCCTGCTCGTCGAAAAACTCAACGACATGGTCGCGAAGAAATCCAGTACCAACGCCAAAGCCGCCGAGCCCGGCGACGCCATCGTCCTCAACCTCGTCGAGTGGATCAGCTACGCCGCCTTCGACCTCACCACCGACCTCGGCTGGGGCCGCAACATGAACTGCCTCGAGACGGGCGTCTTTCAGCCCTGGATGACGGTGATAACGCAGTACCGCGCGGCCCTCGTCTGCGTCGCCACAAACTACTTCCCCCCTTTGAACAAACTCCTCACGATCCTGACCCCGCCCTCGGCCCTCGCCGCCGTCTTTGCCGTCATCGAAGTCGCGCGACACGCCGTCGAATACCGCCTCGCGCACCCGACCAACCGCGCCGACCTCATGACACCTATCCTCGCGCACAACAAAGCGCAGCCCGAGAAGGCGCTGTCGACGCAGGAGATGATGAGCAACTCGACCGTCTTCGTGCTCGGGGGTACAGAGCCGACCACGCTAGCCATCGTCGGCACCGTCCAGGAACTGCTCACGAACCCTGCGTGCATGGCGCGCCTGTGCGACGAGATCCGCACCGCGTTTCCATCCGGCGACGCCATAACCGCGCTGTCGGTCAAGGATCTGCCGTACCTCGATGCAGTGCTCAAGGAGGGTCTGCGCATGTGGCCCCCGTTCCCCGACGGCTTGCGCCGTGAGGTGATGGCTACCGGGCAAACCATTGCGGGGCGCTTCGTCCCCGGGGGCAACACCGTCTCGAGCAGCTGCTGGTGCACCTTCTCTTCCAAAGCGTACTTCGCGCAGCCCGATGTGTTTGCGCCGCAGCGGTGGATGGAGGACGTTGCGCACGAGGACCCTGCTGGAACGTTCAACAAGGATGCCAAGGACGTGTTCCACCCGTTTGCGCTGGGGCCGCGGAATTGCCCTGCTCAGGCGCTGGCGTGGGCCAAGATGCGCGTGTTTCTGGCGAAGCTGCTGTTCGAGTTTGATGTTAGGATCAAGGAGGGCAAGACGGAGATTGTGCCGTCCAAGAGGCAGAGGATTTTTTGGCACTGGCAACATCCGACGCTGCATGTGGAGATTGTTAAGAGGTGAGGGGTATGTCGCAGTATTTGTCGTTCTCGAAAAAACATACCCCCCCCCGCCTGATTGAAAAAGGGGGAGAGGGCTTAGCAGAATAGGTAAGAACCTGTTAGAAATAGTATACAGATGTTAGAAATAGTATATATATGTCAAATTTTAGTATACTTTACCCTAAAAGTGACAACCGTAGGGTATTTTATAAAGAGGGGGACTAATAAGACTGCACAAAGTATATATACTATAAGGTAAAGTACCAATCAATTGCGAAGAAGAAGACACGTTAATAAGGTAAAGTACATATAGAGTAATGTAATTACTAATTTTTACATAATACGCTAGACAAGGGGAGGGGGCATGTTTTTTCGAAGAGCACTTATAGTAGTTGGTGGTAATTGGGGGTAACGTACAAACATGCACTTGATCCATCATCACTGTTGTACCCAAAACTGCCTTGATACCGCCCCCAATACATATACATCGTCTCTCCAAATCATCGACTCATTCGTTCATGTTGCACACGAGCTACACACAGACTCTAATCGCCATTTCATCATCCCCTTACCAAGCCCTTTCAACCAGTTCAACATCATACCTCTGTTTCTCCACCAGCACAAATTGCTTCTGCGTGCCCCAGTCCAACTTCTTACCCTCGCCCTGCGGGATCTTCATATCAAAGTTCCACACCAACCTCGCAATGATGAGCCGCAGCTCCGCCAGTCCGAGCTGCTTGCCAATGCACGACCACGAGCCCGTAGAAAAGGCCTGCACGGCGTGTCGGTGGTCGGCATAGAATGGTGAGGCTGGATCGTTGAGCGCGGGCTCCAACCATCGCTCGGGAACAAAATCATGCGGGCGGTGGAATTTGGTGCTGGCGCGGTAAAGGGACCATTGGTGAATCCCCACGTTTGTCTGTGGAATTGGGTCAGTTGGTTATATGTTGATGATGAAGTTCAAGCAAGCGTCTGTTTATAGGCAATGGGGACTTGACATGAGAGCAGAAGACGGGTGGTTGTAACGTACACCTTCTGGGAGCGGAATACCACAGACGGTATCGCCTCCGTCTGGCACAACATGGGCTAAGGCACCACCGACGGGAGGACTTAAGCGCAGTCCTTCATCAATAACCGCATTGAGATAGGGCAACGCCGCCAAGGCATCGAAAGTCAGCATCTCGGGTTCTGTGAAGGAAGTGCGCAACTCCTTCGCGAGGGCATCCCACGCATGTCGTGTCTTGAGCAGATAGTTTGTGGTTCCCGACAGAACAGTCCCGCAAGTCTCACTGCCCGCAACCGTCATGACGTAGAAATTGTTTTCGAGCTCGGGCATGCTCAGACTGCCCAGCTTGCTGTCTTTTGCACCTTCGTTCATATACGGCAGGATCTTGCTCATGAAGTCGTTGCGCTGAACCTCGAGGTTCATGCGTGCGTGCACCTTTTTGCACGCCCACTGGTAGTTCTGTTCCTGAGCATCCATGAGCGACTTGGGCATGATGTGCATGACAAATTTCTCCAGCGTCTTGTAAAAGCGCACGGTGGCAAACAGCGCGCCGGCTTTGAAGTAGCTGAATATCTCCAGCACCCATGGGTGAAACGTGTTGTTCTTGAGACAGCCGAACGCGTCCGGGTCACCAAACGAGAGGTCGCCGATGATATCGAAGGTGGTGAACATGAACCAGTCGACGATGTTGACAATGCCTCGAGACCCACCTTGCTGGGCGATGGTGTCTTTCAGACTCTCAATGAGCTGGTTCACGTGCCGCTGCACAAGTGGTTCTTCCTCGGCGAGCGCGCGATCGGTGAAGCAATGCTCCAGCATCTTACGCATGCGCTCGTGGGACTGGATGGTGGATGCGCTCACGATGGACTCTGCGCGGCCGGGTAGCTCGCCCCACCAGATGGGATTCTTGGGGAAGGGCTTGTGGCCCTTTCTGTGGCGGTAGATGTCATCCCATGCTTGGCGGTTAGCGAAGGATACCTCGTCGGGCGCTACTCTGACCACTTCGCCATATCTGTGGTGGGAAGATCAGGCCAAAACTCTATACAAAATAGATAGATGGTGGGGTTGGACGGACTTTTCGTGCATGGCAAAGACATCGTACACGAGTTTGCCACGCCAGAGGGAGAGGATGTAAGGCCAGCGAAAGGCGGCCCAGAGAGACGGGCCGGGCAAGCCTGAAAGAGGGTGAAAGTAGAGATTGTTGACAATCTGGTAAAGCAAGCTCTGGCCATGATGGATGCTTGATTAGAAGGGTGACTGGGTGTGGGAAAGCGTAGACTTACCGCCGCCAGGAGGCAACCCCCCGGAATCAAAACCATAGCGACGAGGCCAAAACCCTCCATTATGGCACCACCACTGCAACAAGTGTGAAGAAGTTGCTGGGTCAGAGTAGATTCAACGATATATAATACTGTGGTTTTCCGCGTAAGTAGTATTGGCGTCCGAGAAGTGGCAAACGACTCTCGAGCCCTAAGTTGATGTGCTGTTTGGAAGGAGATTCAAACAAACCCCTGTTTAGATTCGACGCTAACATACCCTAGCTCACGTATGCATGTATGTATGTATGTATGTATCAATGTATGTACTAGACTAGGTAACGTGCCCGCCCCCAGAATCCCGAGACAGCGGGAGCGGCTTTATTAGTCTAGGCGTACCGTACAGGGGGATATGCAGGCAGCGATAAAGACGGGGCTAGTTCGTCCGACTCCCACTGCCCCGTCTCACGTCAGCCTGGACCACCTTTCTTTCTTTCTTTCTTTGGATGCACTATAACCGAGTTCCGCCGTGTTTCTACTGCATAGAGTGGAATTACAGATCACAACATCTCCTCGTCTCATTTGCATCTGGTCTAGTCATGCTTTCGACCATCCTAACGGCCCTGGCCGTGCCCCTCGTCGTGCTCTATGGCACCTCTCAGTATCGTGCTCTACAGCGCAACATCAAACTTGCCAAAGACTCTGGCTTGACATATGTCGTCGCTCCGTACGTGGCCCCCCGCCTGCATAGAGGCTAGGTACCTACTTCTCTAGCATGGCAATCCATTTGGCTGGCTCGTATGCTGATCCGCCAAACACAGTGTCTTCTTCCAGTCCATCCCGTGGATTCTCCTTCAAGAGGCGTTGCTTCCCCTTCTTCAACAGCTACCGCAATCCCTCACGAGCTCATGGCTGCCGCTCTCGCTCTTCTACCGCACGTGGGCTGTCGGATACGAACCATTTGAAAAAATAGGTGCCGATACCTTTATCATTGTCTCTCCCGCCGGGAACGTGCTATGGACGTGCGACCCTGAGGTCGTTCTGCAGCTTAACGCGCGCCATGGCGACTTTATCAAGCCTACTGATATGCTTGGTATGCTCAACATCTACGGGCCTACAATCACTGCCTCTGAGGGCGAAGAGCACCGCAAATATCGCAAGATTGCCTCTCCGTCCCTCAACGAGAACACACACAACACAGTATGGAACGAGTCCATCTCGCAGGCACAGTCAATGCTGGAACGCTGGAACCGCAACGGCGGCGTAGTGCTAGATATAAACCAGGATACAAATAAATTCGCGCTCCATGTTCTGAGCAAGGCCTTCTTCAACAGACCAATGACGTGGGATGATGCTGGATTGGCCAAACCCCCAGGATACGAGCTATCGTATTCGGAGGCTATCAGTGCCGTGTTCAAATACAACAGCACGCTTTTTATGACTCCTCGGCCCGTTCTCAACATATCCCCTGCAAAAGACCACAAGCTCGCTCTGCTGGCCTACAATGAATTCAAAAAATACATGGAGCAAATGGTGGCAGAAGAAAAGCAACAGATCGCCGACAACCTACACAAAGAACATGGCAACCTGTTGCAAAGCTTCGTGGAAGCCTCTCAATCAACAAATGTCGCAACAAAGATTCCCGACGCAGCCGTTCTCGGTAACCTTTTCATCTTTATCCTTGCCGGCCACGAAACGAGCGCAAACACCATGGCCTTCGCCCTCTCGCTGCTCGCCTGTCGCCCCGACTTTCAGAAGGCGCTGCAAGCAGACCTAGACACTATTCTCGGCGACCGTCCCGATCCAGCGTCGTGGAAGTACCCTGAAGACTTCACCCGCTTGACGGACGGCCATGTTGGCGCTCTTATGAACGAGACGCTGCGCCTCTACACTGTGCTACCCTTCTTCCCCAAAACTAACCCCCAAGTGCAGACCCTGACTATTGATGGCACTAAACATGTGCTTGCCGCTGATACACTAGTTATGATTAACACGAGCGCAATTCACCGACATCCAAAGCACTGGTCTCAGCCCTCAGTTTCATCGCCTACTAAATCCACAGAAGGCGCGCCATACAGTCTCTCGGCGTTCCGACCTGAATTTTGGCTCGACAAGAAGACTCCTGCTCCTGGGGCTTTTGTCCCGTTTGCAGAAGGTTTTAGGGCCTGCATGGGTTCGAGGTTTGCGAGAGTAGAGTTTTGCGCTGCGCTTGCCACTATTTGCTACGTATATGAGATTCAGTTGAATGCAGGAACAGGCCAGGAGGCGCTGAGGGATGGCGCGAACAGGCTTTCAGAAGGTGTTGGCTTTGAGATGGGCCTGAAGATGAAGCAGCCGATGGGGCTTCGTTTTTTGAGAAGGAAATAGCGGCTTGTCAGTCGCATAAGATGGTTGACTAGACAGAAGCAGCTGTCTGGAGTCGAGGGATGAAGGAGATGGCACAACTTGCAGAGATTTATCAATGGGAGAATTTTTTTTTTTCCCTCTTTTTTCATCTTTTCTTCACCTTGACGAGAATATTGGACACACAGCTTGCATCCCAAAGCATGTATACAGAATTCAAACTTAGGCAGTGTAAATCTTTTTCTTTTTTCATCTTCGTTTTTATTTCTGCCTTGTTTTTTAGCTGGACAGTGGCAGATTGTGTGACGAATGCTTTGTTGCTGTCCAGGTAAAGTAGTTACAGAGAGATAGCGTAGCTCGCTAATCACCCAGCCATCTAAGGTAGCTCACTAGCTCAAGGGTACTTTCCAGCCATCATATCGGCAATGACGGCCTTCTGGTCAGCAAGCACCTTCTTAACACTCTCCCTCTCCTTCATGCCCTCGAACCACTTCTTGTAGTTGGGATACTTGTCCACCACAAACTTATCCTTGAAGTCCTCACCGAAGATCATCGGCACCATCTCCCCCCACATGACATAGAACAGATCCACGTACGAGATCCTCCCCCCGACCAACCACCCACCGCTCTTGCCCAGGTGCCCATCCAGCACGCCAACGACGCGGTTAATCTCGTCCATGTACCTGTTCTGCGCACTGGGCAGCTTCTCCGGGTGGTACAGGTTGAACCAGGCCGCTTGGCCGAAGTAAGGTCCCTGCCCGGAAATTTGGTACGCGAGCCATTGGATTTCGTGGTACTTTGCCGCGCCCGAGGGGGAATGAAGCGCGTTGGAGGGGTCGTAGGTCTCGACAATGTATTGCGCGATGGCGCCGGATTCCCAGATGCTGATGCCAGTGTTGGGGTCTTCGATTGCTGGTTGCGGGTTAGTTGGGTGAGCGGGCTGGGGAGGGGGTGGGGGGAGGGGGGCGGGTATAAGCGAGGTAAAGAGAGTATGATAAGACAGAGGGAGGAGAAAGCGTAGAGGTGGTTGGGGGCTGACTTACATGGGGCGCGACCGTTGGGGTTAATGTCCGTGTATGGCTTGTCCTTGAGCTTGGAGTAGCCGATGACCTTGAGTTCGTACGGAATTTTGAGCTCCTCGAGCAGGATGGCGACCTGTGCGTCAGCGTAAGGGAGATGCTCGTACTTTGTACTAGGTATCGTATAGGCCGAAAGAGGTACAGGGCCGCAGCACCCGACCGAATGTACCTTGGACTGTCCTGCAAGAGAGGAAGTAAAACTTAAAAGTGGTTGTGGCGTTGCTCGACGGCATGCGGCGGGCCGTCTGACAGGCGCACTCACGTACCTTGAAGGGGTTCGGGCCTCCGGCTGGTCACTGTCAGCAGAAGGAGCAGATGTGGCTCTCGGGCCCATTATTGCGAACTGCAAGTTTTCTTGATGGATGGCAGGATTCCTTTGCTCTGTTTTCTCTAAAACGGTACGGCGATGGGGAAGGAAACAAGGGTTTCACTCACGGGCGGACCACAAGGTGAGCGGCTGTACCATGATGGTAGGATGTCGTTTGCTGGGCAGCGTCGGGCTGAGAGTGAAGGGATAGAGGAGAAGGAGACGGATGATGAGGCGTAGCTATCACGAATGGGAGCTAGGCTAACTTGCTGTGGACTTCGGAAGAGCGAAACGCATCTACTTATATGTGGTTGTGGCGGTCTGCACCATTGCACTTTGGTTGGAGTCGCGGTACTAAACAGTGCATATGTACGCACTCGAACATGCGGCATAAGTAATTTTTTCTGGAATGAACGTTTCTGCCTAAAACGGACAATTTTGAGGGGCGTACTACACTCCAGGGTAAATATTGTGACAACAGGGGCCACATTACAAGGGCTAAAACTAGGGCACAGACAGGGTTATGATTTTCAGTTATATATGATCACCCCGGTCTCCGCTGCATGAACGTGGCCCCTGTTGTCACAATATTTACTCTGGAGTATTCGTAACACGTTGATCCTCGAGTCCGTGATCCTTGCTGCTCGGTATCGGACTACTGCAATCATGTCTTCTGCAATATTGTAGCCATCTCCAATAGGTAGATTAGCCGCTGCATAAGCACCGATGTTTGCCGGCATCCAAGAACCCTCCAGGCCTGGCTAGGTAGACGATGCGAGAAGCCAATGAAGCAAGTACTGCTTCGATGGTACGCCAGAACTTGGTGGTCAGCAACGCAGCCCCATTGCCTCCGGGCCGGAGAAGCTTTCTCTCGTATCTTCTGGTGCCTTTGTCCGGCCTTTGGCTGTAACTTAAGCATCAGTTGGCGCTTAGCGGGGTCCCTACATGTGTGCTCATCCACGCTAGTGAGCACGAAACCCCGTAAGTCCAGTGGTTAGTTAGTAGTTACCACCGGTACAGTGTACATATTACATTGGCAGCGTACGTCCTGCATACTTCATCTTTTGTCATCCTTTCCTTTCCTTTACCTGCCCACTTGTATATACCGGGGCAAGGCACTGCCCACCCACCTTGGCTTGATCGTGGAGTACCATGTTTTCTTTGGTAGCCAGAGAGAATGCGCCTACCATCATTGCCCCTCCAGGCGTGGAACCCAATTACATCAACCCAGTCACCCAAGGCGGGAGGATCTTGATATACACTCCCCTCCTTGGCGCACTCTCGCTCCTCTTCATCAGCTTGCGCTTGGTGATCAAGCTGCGTATTCTGAAAACATGGGCCTTGGACGACAGTGAGTGGCATTTGACAGTGACCCGTGTAATGGGAACGACCATCTGACCATGTCTCACATTAGCCTTCATCATGATAGCGGCGGCCTTCGCCTTCGCCCGCGTTGGCATGAATGTCCACATCGTCGCCAATTACATGGTCGGAAGACACACCTGGGATCTTCCACCGACCGAGTTCCTGCGTGTCGGTAACGGCTCCAAGAATGGTCTCTTCATCGGCGACATGCTCTACTTCATGGGCATCATGTTCACCAAGTTATCCATCTTGACCCTCTATGGCAACGTCTTCAACGTCCACAGGAGATTCCGCATATTTGTCTACATCATGATGGGAGTCGTCGTGAGCTACTGCCTCATCTTCTTCTTCGTCACCTGTTTCAGCTGCAACCCCGTAAAGAGGGCGTGGCACTTGCTCGGATGGACTGGTGGAGGCTCCTGCGTCGACATGATCAAGGTCACATACGCCGCGGGTGGTGTCAACATCTTCACTGATCTTGTCATTCTGATTATGCCGCTGCCGCTTCTTGCCAAGCTGCAGCTGGACAGGGTGCGCAAGTTCGGTCTCATCGCCGTCTTCGCCACCGGTATCTTGTGAGTAGCCTCTTCCAGAAACAAATAAGCTTTTCGCCCCTTCTGTTTGCATGTCGATCGTAAGCTGACAAGGGCACAGCGTCGTGGTTGCCTCCATTGTTCGCCAAGTCATCGTCGTAGAAACATACCAGGACTTTGACCAGAACTGGAACGTCGTCAACCAAGTCGTCTGGCTGTAATTTCCCACCCCTTGTCTATCGCCTTCTCTCGGAATACCCATGCTGATTGTTTGAATAGTACCGCTGAGCTCTGCGTCGGCATCATCTGCGCCTGTCTCCCATGTCTCGCGACCCTCTACACTCGCAAAATCATCCAGAGTATCATCCCTCAGTCCTGGAAATCCTACCTCTCCCAGTCACGGAGCAGCGGATACTCCAAAAAATTGTCGTCGAGGAACGTGCGCTCAGCAGAACGGCTTAACTCGTTGGATAACGTCGAGCTTATCGAGAGCAGAATGGAGACCAAACGCTCGATTCCCCGTGGCCAGCTTACTCTCCAGACTGTATAAAGTCAGGCTTTCTTTTTTGTGTATGTGATCTGAGGTTACAAGGTATAGGGCGTTGCGTGGCGGCAATTCTTGGTATAATGTAGCTAGGGTGAATCCCGTAACAATATGATAGCGACAGTTTGCCAAAAAATTTATCTAGTATGCACGCTTTTAATGAGACCTGCTGGTGCTGTTTATTACACACTTAATAATTCTTATGCGGCCGATTTTAATCTAAGGCGATGGTTGGAAGAAAACAATCTAATAATGGATTATTCGTTTTGACTGTTTACAACTAGATACTAAAAATGCCTATAGCGACGTTTTACCTAACTTTCTAAGAGTTTGGCACCTGCTCAACGGGCACTGTAACACTTACAACGCCAATAGAGCTTAATTGGTTTAATATCCTCCATATTAATTTAGATTAGCTAATTCAAAAAATTGTGCGGGTGTGGGTTTTAGCTAGACGGTACTCTGAAGTTTTCATATTGGGGGGTAGCTTTCAAGATTGTGGCTTTGGAATATTCTGGGCAATGAGAGGTGGGGCAGAATCAGGCATCTGCATGTGGCGTGGGTTCCACTACCTTCTCAACGTTGCATAATCAATATAGATCCCGAAGGTCAACTTCCTGTGTAGGCCGGATCCTTTCGAATTGTCTTACATGGGCCCGCATGTTATTCCCAGCCCTCAATACTGAGTCCAGATGGAGTAAATTACCCTGTAGCCTGTCACACTAGTCAAATTAACCGGTCCTGGATAGTTCTCCTTAGAAGCACCATGCGGCATGCATCACTTTGTATGTTATCATTGGTCGCATGGTTTCCCATTGCATACGCCGAGACTTCGCAGACTCAACCTACGCCGTAACGTCGCATCTCTTATCACTGATTTAAGTGGTTTGGGGGTCTTAGCATGATTGCCTACTCGCCTTTTTTCTCTCTCTGTTAAGCTGGAGCGGTTCTGGAATCCGTCAGGCAAATTCCAATCAGCTCAGCTTTAAAGCCTCCGGGGTCTGAATGCATCTCCTAAGCCAATCGAGTCTCTGGTTGTAGGGAGATGATGCCCCGGCTATGAATGCTAATGAAATATGCCGAGTTTGGCTTGATTCTGCCATCTTGTCCATGTATCGGGGTTTTCAAAAAAGGATCCAGTTAAGCGCTACGCCGTGACATCTTTAACCGTCCTAATAACAGTCACAAAGGCTAGCTCGTTACCCCCGATGATATCGGTGAAGAAAAGTCGTTGTTAGTTTAATTTTTCGATATTTCAAAGCCTTCCTGAGTCTCAAAACGGGTGCTGTTATCTGCAAGTAATCATCCCCAATACCAACAACCCGTACTCTCCTTGCAAATGGAAGAGACCATTTTTCCAAGAAGTAACACCAACGCCTCAAGCATCCTGCGCGTTCTTGCAGCTAAGATTGAGCATAGAAATCCCGTTGGTTCGATGTCGACAGCTGTTTACGACACAGCGTGGATTTCTATGGCTACCAGAACCACCAACGCAGAGACCAATATACTTTTTCCTGCCGCTTTAGAGTCCCTAATAAGAACCCAGTCTGCTGATGGTGGATGGGGAGATGGGTCTACAGTCTCGGGGATATTGGATACCATGGCCGCCTTGCTCACAATCTTGAAGAATCTGAAGGAGGCTCCGAAAAACAATATACCCCTACTGCCATATCAAGTCCAGTACAAAGTCTCCAAAGCCTCAGAGTGGCTACGTGAAGCTCTGTAGAACTGGGATGTGGAATCCTCGGAGTACGTTGGATTCGAGCTACTTGTGCCAGCTCATCTGCGCCTTCTCAGTGAATACGATGTGAGGTTTGACTTTCCTCGCAGCGCGGCACTCATGCAATTGCATAAAGCAAAGATGGAAACGTTTAAACCGGAAATGATCTATAGCAGAGGACAGTCTGCATTTGTACACTCTCTTGAAGCTCTTATTAGATATATAGATTTTAGTAAGATGAGTTGTCTATTAAATAATAGGAGTATGATAGCATTACTATCGGCTACTGCAGCATACTTGATGAAATCCACAGTATGGGACCATAAGGCCTAGGAATACTTGATAAAGGCATTTGAGTACTCGACTGGTGGAGGAGGTGGAGGTTTTCCCTCTGCATTTCCCAGTGGAATCTTCGAGATAAGCTGGATAATGTCAACATTCCTTAATGCTGGAATTACCATTGAGGACCATGAACTGGTTATGCGTCTTGCGTGCTATCTCAAATCGTGTCTAGATGAACAAGGAGGAGTTGCAGGTTTCAGTAAACTTTGCAAGAATAACACGTCGTTTAAGAGAAGTTCTGTTGAATTAGTATTAGCACCAGGAGTAGCTCTTGACGCAGACGATCCAGCAAGATGTATATTTGTTCTTCAGTCTCTTGGATATCTCGTCCCACCAAGTAGCTATATTTGTTACCCTTGCCAAATCTTCGTATGCAACGGTGCTGTGCTTCTTTCTTATTGTTTCAACTAGACTACTTGCCGCTTTTTCAAGAAGTTCTGGTGAAGAGGCCATTTCAATCAACTCAAGACAAAAGACTACTATTGTATTCGGAGTCTTAAGAGTGATGACGCGTTTGAGCAAAGCTGCCCAACCTTCTGACCACGATAAAGATGGTGAACAGTTGGCTTAGGCCTGGGTACGCCTACGTACGCCGTCATGGGGAATCACGCGCTCTAAAAGAGCATTCAGCTGCCACACAGCCCAGTCCTTCGCCGTCAATCTGCAGTCAGCGCAAATCATGGAGGCTATGTTAAGGAAAATACTAGGCTCTACCGGTGAGCACACTGGCGTTGGCAGTGCCAGCACATAAGTGCGGGGTCGAAATAACGACACTGTCCGGGTCTGACTTCATGTCGTCGGTTTTTAGGCGGAGAGGAATCCGTCATTGCATTAGTTTACCCGCATGATCGTGGATGTATTCAGGATGTCGTTTGACTTCAATCCCGAAGTTGATGGTCTAGAGTGTAAGTTGAGGGTGCCGCCCAGCATAGGTGGAAGTGCCCCGAAGTCATTACGACGCTGCGGACCGTGGAGCCTGTTGTGTCCAGCGTCGTTATCAAGGAAAACAGCATAGACGTTAGGGCTATTAGCTCAAGTATGTTCCGAGTAAAAACAAATTAAAAATGACGCAACAAGCGAAAAGGTGCGTAGATGCGTTCATCGGCTGAACACCAATGGATATGAGAAAAGACAGATCACACATAAGAAAGTAGCGGCCCATAAAGCAATTGACTAACGGAAAACCCAACTCAGTCTTGTCAACGAGGATTGCGCGCTTCCCATAAATGGCTCAACAGTGTCGATCGCTTTGCGAGGGAAATTCCAGGGCGTAAGCCTTCCAAGTTCCAGATTCCCTGACATCCGGGATATCATTGTCGCCATAATTAACGGCGGGTTCGATATCTAGGATCAATCTCTTCAAAGCAGGATTGTCAAAGGTAATAGCGTTGACACTGGTCGTAGGGGGGAATCTCGACATTCAACCGGCGGTTATGGTACTCTTATGGCTCAGATACTGGTCCGAGTGTGTCTCGCGGCGAAGTTCCATTATTTCGAAGTCGAGACATTTCCAAGTGAGTCTCAGCTGCGAATCGACCCTAGAAGTGCCGCTCAGGTTAGTCGCCATTCTTGGATGCAGTGAGTGTGTGGAATCTAATAACGGAAACAGGCTGTGCAGTTAACAGCCGATCTTAACGTGGATATAATATAGATTTCGTGGAAAATGGCAGACTGACAGAAAATTTAGAAGTAGGAAATTGTTTTGGCAATACACTTCAGAGTGCCATTACGAAGGGGATTTTCATGTTCTGTTCCTCCGGGACAGTGGGAATATGGACTACAGAAACTGCTATTCCGGCGTGTACGACAACAGGATATCTATAATAGGGGCGGCCGCCGCTCTTGGAAACGGACGAGATGCAACGCCGACACCAGACTCTTAAACGATATCCTTCCAGGGTATGAGGCACCTGAGAGAAAGCCAAAGGGGGTGAATTCTGATTCGTACACGAGATCCTCCGGCATCAGCACTGGTGGCTGGCCTATCTGGAACACTAAAACACGGTTTCAGTGTCGGAGCCATCTAAAACTACTCGAAGAGCGTGGAGGACTTGAGAAGAGAGGCTATCGCTAGTTGGAAGCAAAACTTCATGGTAACGCCCAAAGATGACCAGGTGATATCCAGTATGAACGCTGCATTTGGAAGATTCAATCCCCTCAAAAGCCACGATTTCCAATATATCGAGGCATGGCAGTTATTCAATGGCCCGATTCTGAATAGCCTGGGGCCCTGGAAATATTTGGAGAAGAAGGAGAAGATGCGTACGATTGCCGAGATTGGACAAGATTTTGTGAATGTTTGTATCAATATTGCACAATAGGTTCGAGGTCCTCGTATTAGGAACAGAGCGCGGTTAGGGTCTTAGTGTAGCCAATTAGCGGTGATGGTCACCCACAATGTTCGTGGATCGTTCGGTCATTTTGTGGAAAGTCTTATTATTCACCCGGTAATCTCCACTATGTAGCAGCGACTGATTAGCTTAACGATGTCCGAGACTGGTGATGCGTGGGTTAATTTAATGTTGTCTTTGAAAGGGTTTCCCTCACGTCCTTCACTATACCCAAGTCTGATTGTAGACCTTAAGTTAGCTCACGGTCGTTACCTTCACGCCGACTGGAATGAGTATTCGGAATCTTCAGCCTTGGGGGAAGCCCTAGGTGGGGGTAACCAGTCAGTTAAACATTCTAATTTATAGCCGGTAAACAAGTTTCATGTAGGTGTCGTGAGGAGAGTGATCACTTGTCCGTTCGTGTGAGATTGAATGATAAAGGTGCGACTGGGCCATGGAACGCAAGACTGGGGGCAGTCACTGCTCTCAGAGTCCTTCGTAGGGCTCTCGGAAGTTGCTGATGGTGTGTAGATAGTCAATGTCTCAGACTCAACGCCCAACGCAGTAATTGATTCATTTTGTGCCATGTCGCGTTTAAATCAGTCTTGTGTTTGTCTTGCGCGGAATTCGAGGATGAAAATGAAGGAAACTCTTTTCGCAAGTGAGAGCCTGGACGGTGGGGGGACGAAGGTTACACGGGCAGCTATGCTTAGGACACTTATAGTTCCGGCCAACGGGTTGGTTCGGGAGGCGCTTGATTTCACGTGAATGCATCAATTGATGTATTCTTTTGAGAGCGGGCGTGTACTAGTTTCATATGCAATATCCGGTACGAAGTTTGCCGCGTTAAGCGATGTCCAGCATCTTACAGTAGGATAAGCCTCACGTTCAATGGCAACAAGAATGGTCTGGCAACTTCCTATGCCAAATCAAAGTGAGAGATTAAAGTAAAATCGGTCATTTGGACCTGTGAGCTATCGGGGACAGCCGGAAGTATTTGGGATCGATCCTCATCACCTCGCAGAACCTATTTGCTGCGTTCGACCTTGTGGGAACGCAAGACAACATGGTTAGTGTAGAACATGGTAGAACCGGTGGGGGTTAAACGAAGACAAAGCAAAAAACTGTTATGCAGGCACTAGAGCGCATCCCGCTTACAATTGCCTATACTGCAGCTTATGTTGAGATTAATAGTGAAAATCGTAAGCTAACTCTAGCTCTTCTAAGAGAGCGAGGTAAATTAGACACGTCGCTTGGGTGCAAAAGAGCTATGAGACCTTCAGCGGGACCCTAGTATAAGGCATAAGTCGCGACGTGGAAAATATCCTTCTACCAGATCTAGCCAAGCTTTTCACTTGTACGGGCAGAGATTGGCTAGCAGTCGTTCGAAATGCACCATCTGGTGCAGCTAGCGATGAAGACGTAGCTTAAGACCAACGACTAGCTGGGCAGATAGAGAACAGAATTCATAAGAGTCCTAGCCCACGTGTCTCCAAGTGGAGAGTATGAGGCGTGTAAGCATGATTATGATTATGAGTGATATCTAACGGCAATGCCAGGGTTTTGGCTGTGGCTGTTGCCACCATTAGCAGGGCCCTCAACATCTTGGAATATCTTCGCATGCCCTTTGCGGGCCATCTACTCGGCAAACATTTTACTTAACCTACTTATGTGCATGCGAAGCTTCGTTACACTACCTCCACCAAGCTCCGGATCGTAGTTGCCATTCAAAGCGTTCGCAACATCATGCTGATACGATTTGTATGTTGATTTTAGTCTCTCTTCTCTAGCGTTAAGTGTTAGTGTGCTAGTGGGAATTTGGCTAAAGGTGAACTTGTTCGTTGATCTTCAGTATCGATGTAGGAAGTGATTGCCAAGAGTTACCAGATACAATTATCATACTCGAAAGATGTCGCACTATGTTTCTCCAAACACCTGCATGCCCATATATAACAGCTCAACCCTTTCATTGCGTACATAATAGTACTAATATTGGACCGCGTGTGTAGCAGCGCTACGGGGCTCGCTCCCATGTAGCAAAGTGCCAACCACCTTGATCACTTAACACAACTCCCACGCGGGGACCTTGAGCACTTTGCGTTTCTTCAAATACGTCATTCATAGACTTGACTCTTTGATTCGCTCTTGCGCCTTCGAAAGCAGCTGCTACGAGGCTCTGGACACTTAACCTTGCCTGGACCTCTCCCACCTCACCGCGAGCATTTATGAAAGCTATGACGGTCAGAAAAACACCAAAACAGACGAACAGAAGATTACAAAGTATCAAAGCTACCAGAGGTGCCATCGGGACACGGGCGACAAGCATGTTGGTGCGCAACTGCGCTTCCAACGCCGGTGTAGGTACAAATGCACCAGCAGCAACAGCAAGAACTGTTTGGCTGTACGCATTCGCAAATTTGTTCGCTATCTCAAAAATTGATTTACTGGTCAGCGCCGCCACACTTGCTGCTTGTATGAGGTTCGCGTCCCCGACATTCGTATATGCCTGCGAATCCCTGATGATGTTTGTTGCGGTCGCGTTGCTTTCCCCTAGTTCGAATTTACCAATGCTTCCATTCAATGATGTATAGATCAAATCGTAAACTGTCGCGTTGCAGAACAGGGCAAACAACATAGATCCATGTAATCCAGTTGTAACTTCGGTAGCATTCTCGAGCTGAGGTGTTCGGCCCACGTTTTGGTTAACACTCAGTATTGCGGCATAATAATAGGGGTTGCCGTGCTCATTAGTACCGTTTTTTTGGCCAGTGGAGTTTGTGAAATATTCCATGTTCATCGTGTTTTGATAGTTCGTTACAATACTTCCTGCGAATGCAAAATCGCAGGAATAGACTGCTCTTGGTCCGATGGTGTAATCAATACATGATTTAGTTACTGGCAGGCATTTGGAGGTAACAGCCCAGGATCGTGCCATGTAGTCAATATTTGCAGTTTCGTCTCGAGGTGACGGGCTAATATACGCATACTCTTCTCCGGAGCTCGCTCTGTGAGTTTTGACAGAGATGGTGTCGGAGAGATTAGACAATGCACGAAGTGCATCTGGTCCACCTATGAGAAAGGTGTTTGCGGCTGCCGTGTTTAATGTGCATGCTAAAACGGTCGTTTTTAGACAGTTGGGAGATAATGCGAAGCTGTGATTCGATGGTATCGTATTCTTCTCCACCTGGATGAAGTTGACCGTTTTGGTAGTGAAGTGCAGCCATGTATCAGTTATAAGAACAAGTACGCTTGAAGGTAACCGTTAGCGCTGATTTCTTCCCCTTTCCTTAAAGATGATCTGACCATTACTGACCTGAAAAATGTACCTAGAAAGAGAATCCTGACTGTACGCTTGATTGCCATGTTATTTCTCTCTCTTTTACCCAGCCAACCAAAGGTGTACTGTATCCAAGAGATTGTTGACCCAGCATAACCCCCTGATAATATGCGCAACACCAGTGAGAGTTGAAAAGGTGTGGGCAGTTCGACAGCGTCGTTCTTTTGTGTAGCAGCAAGGATGCCCTTGGCCACAGGGTATGACACCAAGGTGATAGCGAATCCAACAAGAAGTGGTGCGACGGTGCTAGACCACGAAGCTATAGTAGTGAAAGTAGTCGCACTCATGTGGATGTAGATGGCCTTCGATTCTTGGTAGTCAACATCGAAGCTCAGGTTCGACGAGATGAATCCGCTCGGTTTGACGCGAAAGTGGAACAACAACCCGAGTAGAAGGGCAGAAAAAAACACTAATGGAATAGTCATGATGGAGAAGGCGACGAGGATCTCTGTCGTTCTGCCACTCATAGAGACGTTGGGGCGACTTCGCATTGGCGTGTGCGGGTGCGCATTGCCACGACTTTGGGCGGAAACTGAATGGTAATCATTTGTTTCCATGACTATATCAGTTTGTTAGACCCGATAGACTACAACGTGCCGATGAAATCGGGAAGTTTAGCCAGCCATGAGGCGAGCATGTGAATATGACTATGCTTACCTTGAACGTACTACTAATGCTCTGTATCGACTATTGTAATAGTCTAATAAACAACGAGCAGTGTATTTAGTAAGGGAAGTTCAGTATGGGCTTCTGCAAACAGTGGCAAAGTTCGCTGTTTAAGAGATAATGGAGCGGACGACTATTAGTCTAGCTGATACATCTTCCCCTTAATGGGGTTAGTGATCTCTGCGGCCATGCGGCACGGCACGGACGGGATGACCCCACGAGGGGGTGGGAAGGTCCAGTCGCCAACGTCAAAAAATAGGGGCTGAAAGCCGAAATCACCCATTTTTTTCAACGCGATTTACAGGTAACTGACCCCTTGGAAGAGAAAATGTTTCAGCTGGACCGGACTATGGCCTAAGCCATTGAATTAAAGCTGGTGGCATATGGGTGAGGTTCACAGGAATACCTAAGCCGGAAGCATAGGAGCAATATCAGATGTCTACAATCACCAAAGAAGGTTATATTGGCTGGTCACTTGCTTGCTCTCTTAGATTAAGTAAATAACGCCACCAACGCTAACAACAGTTGGAAGCAGCTTGGCCAAGGTTACTTATACGAAGCTACGCTGCTTCTTACTGGCCCTTCTACGCTGGCACAATCCAGCCCCCAAACCATGAATCCAATCATAATATTCTAAATCGAGGGCGTGGCTGTTTCCCTAGGCGACGTAGTGAAATGCATCAAGTTGTGTTACAATCCTTAAAGTTATGAATTGTGTGACCATTGAATGATGGGCTGAGACTAAATGACTTGGAGTGTTAGGTTGTTATGGGTCTTCACACGGAATTAGCCCAATTTTTTTCCTCATATACCTTTCTCTCTTTGTGGATACTCGCTTGAGCGGCCTCAAGACTGCTGCAAATGCTTCCTTCCGATCTGTGTCAAATGTCTCCTATGTTTCGCTAGGTGCAAGATGAATATCAAACAGTTGCATTATACACGAGATCGCAGTGCACATACTCATCATCGCCAGTTTCTCACCCGGGCATTTGTACACTCCTCGGATGACTCCCCCTGCGCTTCACCGAATCTTACCATCCTTGATGGATAGCGCAGCGAGTAACGCAGCAATACTGTTTTTGAAATAGGAATTACCTGCCGAAAATGGCAGCAGCAGACTCTCATCCGTGTCCATCTCCTCTTGTCTTCCTCTCCATCGTTCCGGATCAAATCCTAGCAGATACTCGAAAAATCGCTCGCCCGTGTGTACGAATTGGATCGAGACAAACACGTTCATATCTCCAGGAATCCAGACCTCATCGACACCGCAAACTCTCAGGTGGAGTAACGCGGGGACCGCCTGTAATAGCGGATGGCTTTAGCCACATCGATTCTTTGATAACGCCGTCAAGATAGGTGACGAATGCAACCTGATTACAAAAACAAGGTGGGCCGTCCGGCATCGTGGCGTCCAAATATTGTTGCAGTTTGCGGATAATGGCGGGTATTTTACAAGAAAGAAGAACGTGCACGCGCTTATAGGAGCGTCATATTAGTGGCGGTATCGGTTTCAAAGAAACAATCTTATTAAAGAGGGATAATAGGGTCGAGAGCAGCCTCCTACCTTTCTATAATAATGATAAACCTCCCATCATCCCTTAAAAATACTTCTATCGGCGACGCAGTGACATCCTTTTCTATTAGTCCTTTAGAAAGCCAGCTTGCAATATATTATATATATATCTCGGAATTCTATGTAGCTTTCTTCTCGGTGATCATGGCGCCGCAATATCTGAAGAAGGGCGCATAATTAGCTAACATACTGGGAGTAAACTAGATCACCTACGATAACTAAGGGACTATGCTAACTGTAACTAGTATAATTGTGGATTGCTTTAGCGGCAGCATGTTCCTTGCCCTTAACGAGGTAGTCGAAATCTTTACTGTACCCGATCTCGCCCATAGCGTTGAATGCGAGCATATTCATCCAGGTAGTGACGTCCTTGGGTCTCCCAACGGTCACGAGAAGCTTAGCTGTCAGAAGATCAACTGTTGGTATGTTGAAAGCGCTCTACAGTAAATCATTTATGTACAAATGGACGGAACCAGATAGTGTGAAACAGACCTTTGATCCCAGGCCTTCCCCCTCCGCTTATCGTCCAAAACATCCCTCGAAAAGAATGACTGCGCCCCTCCGCTCGTTCGAGACACTTCACTATAACGTAGAGACTGCAACCACGTCGATTGCGCCCCGAAAATCAACAGAACTGCCGGCTTGCGAAGGATTATTATCCCTCAGGGTCCGGTGCATACAAAGTCACCATACCGGCTGTTTAGTTTCCCCAACGCAACATTGGTAGTGGTCAAGATGCAGATTCACCAGCCTCACAATCAACACCTTAAACTATGCTTCTTACATAAGCTCCTACTCGTAAATTCCCCAGTCAGGGAAGGTTGCCATGGTTTGAGCATTCGGAGCTGAACATTGCCAAAACTCTGGTCGCTCTTAGAGGTCACACTACGCTGAACTAGGCCCAACTCTACGAGAACCGCTACATTTTTTGAGCGTTACTCATAGTTGAACATCAGCTGCGGCTGAAAGGAGATTCGGGACAGCAGCCTTGTAGCTATCCTGATGCTAAATAAACGGCGATCATATGCTCCTCAAACACAAAATGAGAAGCTGCATCACATGCATTCGTCATGCATTCGGTGGCGGCGCGGGAACCCTGTTAACATATAACGGTTCACATAGTCATCAGTTCATATTGTTAGCAAACATCTTCCTCACATTTTTAAAGATACACACAACACAGAGAACTTCACACCATGGTACCAAGCATACCAGCCGCCGGTGATCCATACAGAGTCCCCGACGCAGCACCGGCAGCCAGCAACTGGAACAGAGCGTCAAACCCTCTACCAGTGGCCAATGTTGCGAACAGAATGTCCAATGCTGCACCGGTCGCCAGCATCGAACACAGAGCGTCGAACCCTCAGCCAGTCACCCATATTGTCAATAGAACACCCAACGCTGCAGCGATTGGCATCAATGAATACAGGGCGTATAACCCTACGCCACTCGCCGACGTTGGTAACAGTGCGTCAAACATGATACCAACCGCTGCTATGGATAATAGAGAAGACGCGGCTCAAGATTCTACTGCGAGCAAAGTAAGCCACTCAGATGATTGTCAAAGTGTCGAAGAGAAGTACTCGGAAGATTGCATCTAACAACATCGGAAAAAGAATCTGGATACCGCAGTAAATAGGTTTGCCGAGATCGCAAAAAAATTGGGAGGGGCCGAGCAAGCCAAAGTCTTCTTCGAAACGTATGGAACCGAAGGATTTAAGCCCGACGCCAAAAAAGAAAGACCCTTGATCAAGGCGGACAGTGTTGAACTGGATTTCAAAATTAAAGATCACAAGGACAAACGTCTTGGCCTTCCTGCTCGTCCTGATGGCTACGAGGCCAAATTTATCGCTGATCCAGCCTGGGATTTTAAGACAGTGGACAGATTGAGCATTGCATCCGCCCTCACAGCCACAGAGTGGCAAGATATCATAGAATCTTCGAAGATGCTTCACGGGTACGTGCTGACGGATACTGGAGTTTCCAGAGCTCGGTTTCAGGCATTTCAGTTCAAGCCTAAGCCGAAAGCCCTGGCAGATGGTTGCAAAGACCGTTTTGCAATCACTCTCGATTGCGAGGTCTTTGATTCTTCGTCCATCAACATCAAAGAGACCAACAAGAGAGTTGAGTTGTCAATGGCTCAGAACGGATTTTCCTCGGAGGCCATTTCGGCTTCCCTCTCTATAGTATGTACGACAAGGTACTAGTTTGGAGATGACTGGCTGATAGTGTCCCAGAGTACTGTGTTTGCTGGTGGTACCGCATCGGCATCGAGGGCCACTGAACAGCAAAGGAGCGAAAGCAACTCCGACCTCGCCGATCGGAAAGAAATACCGCTGCTTACAATGTAAGTAATCTTCAGTTGTGTCGCCGTGACTCCATCTCAACGCCGACCGGGGGTATACCCAAGCGTACAAACCGAGATTGTCGACGTCGGGGCAGACCGGAGCCAAACGTTCCAGCTTTCTTATTCTCTGTCTGTATCTGACGATTCTTGCAGTTTCCGAGGGCGCGTGTATTTCTGGACGAACTCAATCTCGAGGTCACGCCTGAGTGTGCTGCATACTTGGTCAAGATCCGAGATGCCGCGGGTAAGATTACAGCCAACATCAATTTCAAAAAGAAGCCTGATGCAGATGGTTCTGTTACCAAGGCAGTCGCATTAATACGTCAATTTAACTCGCGTTTCGGTAAGTAAACATGTTACCGCAAAGATTCGCTGCTAGACGTAAGGTCGGGTTTCTATGCCTTGCTCGGGCGAGTAACCAGTAATGATTTTAGATGTATACGATGTTGCTTCCCCCCTCCCCCCCCCCCACTTCCGTGTTTGTGTCAATACCCAGAGTAAAATTACTCTGCGATAATTAATCTCTGTTTCGTATACAACTTTGCGGCAGACATGCTCACAAAAGCTAATCCTTTCCATAGGCCAGATATTCATGCGTACCGTACTGCTTGGTGGGCAACTGACTTCTACCAAATCCGCTGAATCCCTTGCTGGAACAGATGATAAATTAGCACGGGACTATATGCGGATTGCAGTTTCACTTAGCTTGAAATCGACGTTCGTCTCAGGCTCTGGAAGTTACAGCAAGGGAACATCGAGCGATTCAGAAAAGCGCGCTGTAAACGTAGAAAACTCCTCCGCTTTGGTCTAGAACGCACGTGGTGGCAATACGTTGCTGTCTGCCAAGTGAGCTATCAAGTTCCCACGCTTTGTTTCTGACACTAAAATTTGATCTAGTCCTGCTGCTTGGGCTAATTCAGTTGCTCATTATTCAACATGGCGCTTTATAGAGGTAAATCTTGGCGCTTTGCCTTGTATACTCTATGCTGACCGTAAAAAGCAACAGGATGTAGTGTCCATTCCCAAGCTCATCATTTTGTTAACAAAACAAACAACTAACGAAGAGATAGAGTGGCCTTTGATTTACGAAACATTTACTACGATCTTGCATATCGAGTTTAACGCAAGTCCTACCACACTACCCGGAACTTGGGTCGGAAAGGTGATTTTCACAACGATTGATAACAAGTACCTGGCACTCAAAAATGGCGTTCTTACGCTTTCCGATCGCGGACCTACCATTTTCCAAGTATTGGACGCAGACGATAGGCAATTGGAGGCAATAGTTCTCACTCTGCCTCAGGTACGTCTTTTTTGTTCTATCCACTACTGTCAGCATAGTGGATTTTTCGTTCTTCAAGACTGACAGACCAAAATTAGCTGTTTGCCGATAGCCCCATATTCCTTGTCCCCTCCGACTTGACACCGCTTCGGTTGGGCCCGGGAAATGGGTTTCCTGGGTTGTGGATCGATCCTTCCAGCAATGATGGGACCGTGCGATCAAGTACCACCAACTTTTCCAGATGGTCGTTACGCGCTGCTAGTTCTTTGCAACCCCCCGATACCGCAGTTCTCAGTAGTCCCTGGAATCCAAACACTGATAGACTGCACGATGGTGACGAGGTGGCACGTTTCAACCACTCGTACTCTTCTGGGGGCACATATCGCAAATACCAGTTGCCTCCGTTTTTTGCCCCGTATGCTTTCAGGAAGCCAGGCGATGAAACGATCCGGGTTTGGAAAATTGAACCGCCATCAATGAAGAAATGGTTCGATGTTTCTGGATATAACCAAGGTCAGCGGGACAGCTACTTCACCGGTTCCTTTGCCCGAAGCTGTGAATTTCTTAGAGGGGCCGATTACGTTTCAGCCCTTCTTTTTCGCGATGACCGTGGTATATCTTCTCAATCGCCCATTAACGGATCGGACTCGGAGCAGCTACACCGCTTGAGACACTGTTACGACCTTAAATACATGTTAGCACAGGAGGTTCCACCATCAGGGTCGGACTTTAGTCAAGCTCAAGAACAAGCCATGAGAGAGATGTTGGGAAAGAGTATGTCATGGGCTTATGAAGGTATCAACCAGCTTCTATCAGAGTCGGACCTTAGACAAGCTCAACAAAAAGCAGTGAGAGAGATGATAGGAAAGGACTTTGGGTTAGGAAACGAGGGTTTCAAAAAGCTTGCTGTTGCAGCAGCAGGAAAGCCTCAAGCTGAACTAGCTGCCCGGCAAAGTCGACCTATCTCTACTTCGGATTACAACTTTAGAATGGACGGGTATAGAACAACCATGAATCTTCAGCCAACCAGCCCGTTGCGGTTGAGGATCAGATTTGTATCTGCATAGTACCCAAGGTTCCTGATGTTCAAAGGCTCTCGTGGTCGGTTTTCGTATATCAGTCCTAGTTTAAATCTATATTTCGCAAACAAGTTCTACACTTCGCAGTTTCCATGGAAGGGAGCAAAATGAAAGTCAGCTTCTTACTAGAAATTAAATCGTCTCAGTGTACATTTAAATACGTAATTATTCATTATTATACAATTAGTGTTACAGCGGCAACATGTCGTGCTGTTCGGAGGAGATGATGGTGACCTATGGCAGGTGTGTATATCTCTCTGCTTACAGCCTCCCCCTACCTGTTTGAAAATTTAAGGTAAATGTTTTTCTAAAAAAGTGATTGTTTTAACAATTGAAACTACAAACTTATGCTCCTGGATTATTAAGTCCTCTCATCTATTAAACAATCATTGTAGCTTATTAAATATAACGATACTTATTCGCTTTGGTAGCAAGCGTTATATTTAAATCACCGCGTTACTAATCTGCAGGATCCTAATATGCGTACCTCCAATAATGATAGATATACATGCCTACTACGTTATAGTGTTGTACGTCGGTGCCTAAACGGCCATGTCACATGGAATAATTATATCTTATGGATTGATTATAAAGTGATAGTTGTATTTCGAGGCAGGCATATATATTGGGCGCGACTATGCACACATGCTGGCTTGCACTTTGCGTTGACGCAGCCGGGATTTAGATCCAATATCAGCAAAACAAGTCGACTTGAACGGTTTCAGAAGATGGCACGCTGATTGTATGTCTCGGCCTGGATCTGCAACGGTGCGCCGCCCCCCGTGCATGTGCCCGAGTGAAGAGCGGCCGTGATGGTGTGCATTGGGGTAGAGCAGTCCCCTGCAGCAAAGACACCTTGGACGCTGGTCTGGTTGAAGGGAGGGTTGACGACAACCGTCTGCATGGGCGACAGTGCGCACCCAAGCTGCTGCGCCAGGTTCCCCCGCAGCTTCGTCTTAGGCTTATGTGCCAGAAAGGCTTCCGTGATGCTCGTTCCATCGCTAAAGTGCAGCGTGATGCGAGCCCGCTCGGGCGCCTTGACGAGCTGCATAATCGTTTTCGAGTTTACCGTCATGGGTGCTGGGGCAGCAGCAAGAGCTGCCTTCAGTTCGCCCGCCAGCTGCTCGTTTCCGTTGGTGTAGAGGGTAACCTGATCGACCATGCGCAGCGCCTGGCGTGCAAAGTGCAGCGCTGGTACCACGGCGCCAGTGTCCCCTTCTGCCAGCATGCCCGCCGAAGGGTTGCCTTTCTCCTCCCATCCGTGGCAGTAGAGGCAGTGGAAGCTGCGATACTCGTGAGTTTCTCAATAAATCACCAGTGGGCCCCTTGTTGATACTTACATGCCTGAGACCCAGCACTCGGAATAGCCAGGAACGTCCGGGTACACGTCCTCTACCCCAGTGGCGAGGATCACTTTTTTGCCCGTCCACGTCCTGCCGCCGCCTGCGGCTTCGAAGAGTCCGTCTTCACGCTTCTTAAGCGTCTCAATCTCGACCTTCTCCACGGTAAGGGACCCATAACGCTCAAAGTCCTTTACACACTTGTCGCGGAACGCTTGAGGATCCTGATGGTCCCAGCTAGGAACTGTGTGCATGTATTTGCTCTGGGCATTGCGGTACTTTGTCGAGTCGAAAAGCACCGTTTTGTGATCTTGACGTACAATCGAGGCTGCTGCGCTCAGGCCTGCAGGGCCGCCGCCAAGGATGAGGATTTCGTACGCTGTAGCCATGATGGGACAGGAACGAGTAAAGAGAAGAGGCTAGAAAAGAGATGAGGGATTAAAAAACCATTTGCAAGGGTTTTATATGCCGTGAGGCGGAGGGGGCCCAAAATGCCCAGAGTTTGAGTTTACCTTGTCCAACTACGCCGGCGCACTGGCCAGTTGCCTTTCCTTGCTTTCTGAATTACCTTATCGTTACACCACTCTATCTACTCATATATCGGCCTTTGACCAGCCAATCCTCTGCAATGACGTCCTCCCTACTAAACTCTCAGCCCACCCATACCAGTTCTGCAAATTGCATTGTCGGCATGTTCAAAATCACGATCATTTACACAGCCTGGATGTTCGTCATCTTCCAACGTAGCTTACCCTTCAAAATTCAGTCTGAAATGAGTTGGAAGTATTACGCCGCATGCCTACAGCATATTAGTCCCTAGCCGATGTGACATCAAATTCATTAGTCACCCTCGCCGCACGCCTACAGCACATTGATAAGCAGGTGCAACATTAATCTCATAACCTATTTGGACTAGATCCTAATATTATTGTACGTATCATAAATATTCTATCTGATCAGTAATCATGAAGTTTAAAAATTCCCCGATCCGCCTTGCTTCTCTCCAAACCCTCGCGTTGCTCATCTTGGTACGTCATCGGTGCAACGGTGCACGAAAAAAGGATCTTGGGACGTAGGATCCATGTAGTAGGGTTCTCATCTCAATCGAAGTCTGAAATAAGCGTCACTGATAGTTCTCAATCAGATATACTGGTGAAGATTGAATATAAAGTCTACATTGGATTTCTAAGACATTGTCGGGGTCCAGATCCAAACCGCCAAAAGTGTTAACGCTGTTCCCATCATTTCGTCTTTGGAAATAGAAAAGGCCGGTATTCTTCACTTTCAGAATCGCAGTACGAGTTTTGATTGTTCAATGCATGTGTATCAATACCGGATTTTGTTTTCGCTAATGCACGGAATCATTGATGAGTTCATGCCGTAGTGATTGGTTGAGGGACTGTTATAGCTGCAAGTGGCTTTACGCAACTTTATTCCATAGTCTAGCATGTGAATCATGTCGGGAGACGTTTGATATACTCCTCTCCAGTTCCAGTCATCTCCTAGCTCGTGGCGCGGCATGATTTATCCTGAATTTTATCTTATATCTCTTTGTATCTGGCAAAGATATATTCCATCGTAAGCTACACATGACAACATCAAAGTTGGCACAATGAATATCATTCATCGTCTGGAGCATTTGGTCATCTCCTACAGCACCGCGCTTAACTTACATATACATGCTGACAGTTGCTGCATCTTCCCGAGCTAGTTTACATGCTTCGTAAACGCTCTAATCGAATATATTTCCCTTCTTCTTGAATCATTCCAGATCTATTGTCTGCTTGGTAGGAAGACACCAGTTCAAAGAATATCTTGACACTCAACTTCAATTACCCGGGCCCAAAAAAACTTATAGCAAGATTCGCATTTCTGGAGCGGGTTTTCCGTACAGCGATATCTACAAAATTCAATATGAAAATAGTTTCAAGTTCTTTACAATATCTATTAGATGCTACGTTAGAAGATACTTTGAACACCTGTTCGTGATGGTTTCAACTAGGGCAAAACTGGAGATTGCAGCTCTTTGGGTGAATGTGAACCCATTCCTGCTTCTACCTCTTGATGATGTTTATGACTGATCATCCCTATGCATTCTTTTTAGCAATTCTCCAATCATCCACTCGTTATTCACGGCTTTAATGTGTTTATCTGAGTCGGCGAAATATATTGAATGTATTCCACCGCAGTCAACACTCCAGTATTGTCAGCAGAAATTCGGCATGCATTTTAAAAAGGTGTGGAACTTGCATATCCGGCGTCGCGCCATTCCATATCCGACCCATAATTCGCTCCCCAGACCTGACTATTCTTCTCGCCTTCTGGACACCTTGCGCCGTCCTTTAATCCATTGGGCCATCTATAGGGAACTATTGGGACTGAACATCAATTTTTGACCTGATGAGGTTTCGCCAGATCAAATATCCCTATAGCAAACCATTTGAACTGCAAAGAAGACTGACTGTATCCCCCAGATAGATATGCAAATAGCTACCGATGTTTTGCGCATGCAATAATGTGTGACCGTAGAAAATATCATTATAAATAGTAGTAAGCAAGTAACCATCGCCCAACAATTTCGGGTTGCTTCATTGAAGGTTAAGAATAAAAAGTGTTCTTGTCTTCGCAAATAGTTGGTGTAATCACTCACGGTGTCGACCCCAGGTAAAATTACAGGTAACGTTCCTGTCTGACATGTGCACACGGAACTAGTTTTAGAGATTGGAGTATAACAATGTATTGAGAGACCGCAAGAATTGAACACGAGTATGTTGGAGATAGCGAATTACGGTCTGATTGTTGTTACCTTTAGCCGAGCTGAAAATCTCCCAATTCGGCCACCGAACTTGGGTCTCTGTAACTAGAGCTGAACCCAGCCTGCAAGGCCTTGATACGTCAATATCCGCTTTTTCGGCCCCTTTCGAGTATATTTTTCGCCGCCGGTCATTCTGTCAAGCATTCATTCCAGGCTTGGGTGCGTGAGCAAGCCAACTAATGGCGCTCCGGCTGTGGCTTGCAACGGCCGTGGCGCGTCGGACTTTGCATCGATGAAGCCATTCCCGCGCCTTGCAGCTTGTAGAGTTATCGTAGCTCCTGAGCAGCACGGCCAGAGCATTGCGATGGCTAGCAAAAAAAGCGTTGAGCATACGAGCTGCGCTTGACCGCAAGGAGAAAACCCCGCGTTCTAGACCGTTCGCACCAGACCCCTGTCGATCCCCGCCTTGATGGCGTTAAGGCGTCCTGGTATACGAGCAAAAAGGCTTATCGTGACGGCTGCCGACGTCGTAAAACGAGCGATTAGACGATATGACTTTCTTGCTGTTCTGGGTGGTCTTTCCAACACAGTATGAACAAAGTATCGAAATCAATTGTTATCATCTAACCCTAGTCTGCAATCTTGACAACTTGAAATGATAATCTGATCATCGGAAAGTAAGATTACTTGCGGTATCAACACAGGTAGAACTCACCATAACGTTCTCGGCCAGCCCCTGTAATCTTTAGCCTAGGAGAGGTGCTGAGAGAACAAGGGCTCTTGTTCATTGTCCTCATACGAGATGTTACCCAGCAACACCTCGTAAGCGCTCAAGGTTGCAGTGCAGGGTGTCGGTTTGCAGACTTCAGCTGTTACTGGTTGCGTGAAATACGGTTGCGATTGACGTATTAACTCATTCTGCCTAGTTATCAACCTAGTCTGCCTACGGCAGCACTGACAGGAAAGAAAATTGTTCATTCAGCACTTCTCTGCGCTAACGAATGTAGTAGCAACCGTGGATACGTTTGATTTGGAGGTGCCAGCACATTTGCATACAGGGCGTCCGGCTTGCAAGACAGTAAGAGCAGCGAATGACCCGACCTCCAGCCCAGACACAATCTTACCCAAAGCGAGCAATCCTGAAAAACGCGCAAACTAAACCAAAATGGAATCATGGTAATGGCAAGCCTAGAACCATTGACATGATTTGTCGGAGCCCTGACCGAAGGCACCGGTTTGGTCGGTATTCCATACAAGGCCGGTCGGCTGACTGCTGAGCGAGCCGCCGTAGCTTGACCACGAGGTCCACGAATCGAAGCCTGCGTCGTAGGTCGCACTCCACAGACTGCCGTCGAACCGGACGACAAAAACCACAATAAAAGTTTTGTACCAGATCACGCTGGGCGCGAACGCCACTCCCGTGATTGCCAGCTTTTCCCACGCATCCCACCTGTTAGTGTCGCCGTGGTACCTTCTGTGCCACAAGTTGTTGTCAGTGCCCCTAGCGAATATATCTATGCGGTTACTGCGCCAAGAGACCGACGAGATAGGTCCGATTATCGTACCGCCTAGCGGCTCCCAATTGCTCCACCCGCCCTTAGAAGTGAGCCACATACGATGCCAGCACTGGCCATCAGCTATGGCAATAACTGCAACCGCGAAACATTTTCGTTAGCAAAACGCATCTCCTTTCCTCACCCTTCACTTCTATTTGTTCTTCCGATCAGAGAACGTGACATCACTCACCAAAAATAGATATGTGGCCGACCCCCCAGCTGGACGTATGGGGTGTGTAGCCAATAGCGCCTCCAATGCTTTCCCAGGCCCCCCAGCCAGAACCGTCGTACACCCTGTGCCAGCATTCCCCATCGCTAGCCGAGATCACAAATACATCGTTACGGCCTGAGCCCCAGGTCACCGTGGAGGGCTCGTAGACCATATTACCACCCAGACTCACCCAGCTACTCCATCCGTTCGAGTATCTGTTGTACCAGCAGGCACTATCGGATCCATGACCGTACAGGAAAATAGAGCCAGTGCCCCAGCTCGAGGCCCCAAAAGAGGAACTCCACGAGCCGCCAAGGTTTTCTGGTTGCCAGGTGACGCCGTCACTAGAGTACAAGTGCCGACACGTGTTGTCATTGATTTCGTGGTGGAAGGCATCTATGCGGGGTCCACCCCAAGACACGCCAGTGGGGTACGAATACAGGTGGTTAGGGCCGGTCAAGTCCTGCCACGAGGTACGCTTAGAAATTACGGGAGCCTCATCTTCCCCACGGCGGACTTTGTGGTGGGAGTTGAACCACTCCTCCGAGTGCACGTTGTCGCGCTTTTCGAGAAACGTGCTGCTCTTATTCGGTGTGTTCCAGTCAAAGGTACTCGCGCGAGGAGATGGGTCGAAACTGGTGGATCGACGGAAAGGCTGGGATGCAGACAGCACCGAAGTGGCACAGAGGCCAATAATCAGAAAGACAAGATTTAGCAGCATTTTTGGGTTGCTTGAAGGTAAGCTTTAACCACCAGAGACGAATGTCGTATGTGAGTGGGCCTGTGCAAGGGCATGGGAAATGAGAATTAGTGAGTGATACTCGAATTTTTTGAGAAAATAAATTCCTGTTGGGAGATATGCGCTTATTATATAGCTGTATTAAGGTTCTTAGAAGCTGTTCTTTATAACTCTAGGGGCCGGGATTTTGATGCTCGTCTCCAGCGTTATCAGCTGAGTTCAACGTTTACCTACTGAACTGTGGATAAATGTGAATGCAACACTGCGGAGGAGACATGGCCGTGCTAGAATCAGAAAACTCAGCTTCATAAGGGTGTGTAAGCTCTCGTGTAGGGTTGCGCAGATACGAAATTCAATTTATTATTCCCGGTACATCCCGTAACTACGTATTTATGTATAAATATGGACTAGTATCGTTTGTTGGCGACATCGCGCTAAGCATGGACTTTGGCTGCATCAAGAATGCGGAGAATGACCCTTTGGTGCTCATCCTCGAGATGTGGTTTTGTCATTCTATCTCCCCTGATTATGTTGTTTGCCAACATATAAGACCTTGTGGGTATCAAGATCCGTCTAAACAAAAGCACCAAGAAAATCCATGAAAGGCTGAAAAAGAGTGACACCACCAAAAGGAACTATCGTCTCTGGATATCCTTTACCAAGAGGAGTGAGAAAAAGTTTCCGCAATCCCTTCCGCCAGAATATGATGGCTGATAAGCTACCAATACACAAACAGACCGCAGTAGCCCTGTACCAACTCCCCAGCTTTACACTTCCTGGCAATTTTATACTCCTTTCTTCCTTTCTACTAGAATCTTGGTTGCCTCCCAAATATCTAGATCGTCCTGCAGCTACTCTCTTGGGTAGGAAGAATATCTTCTAACCGTTTATCTATGGTTTAATAGCCCCTACTGAAATCAAATTAAGTCTTGCGCAGCTAGCTTGAGATCCTCAATGTACATGGATGCACGTCCTTAGCCAGAATACTTTGGCGCGTGGCGATAATGTGCCAGTACCACTTGCGCGAAGTCATACTAACGTGGTTCGAGAGCAGCACCCACATCTCTTACATTGAACTTGAATGGGGGACTAACCTAACAAAAATCTGCTAATCCCTAGTTTAACAGCTCAAGTTTCTCTATAGCTAGAACCTAAAGTCGTCTTTAGAGAATAGCACCTTCTTCACTCGCTATAAATTTAGCTAGCCTAAGGTTAGTCAGCATAATAATATTACCTACTACAATATAGATATCTATTACAATTATATAATTAGCTATATACTCTCTATAGCTCTCTTTGCTAGCAACGAGTGCAGCAATAAAAGTTCTACTTCCTTCCTTAGCTAACTATGCGATTAGTATCTTCAAAATAGACGTACTAATTTTCTTAACGCCCGTCAAGTTATGATGAATCTGCGGATGTTATGCAATTTGCGATGATCTTAGGGCATTGGCACCTCTCTCGCGATTCAAGGCTGAGATGTCCTACTCTTTTCTTTCGGCGAGTACACTCACCATGTGCGACTCACTAGTCACCATACTCAATCTTGGTTGTACACTAAACTTCCATGCCCTCTCTTGCAATTTCGGCAATAGTGACATAGCCAGCAATTCTGTCCCAATCGCATTTGTCATTATCATACTTTCGAAGCCCTCGAGTGTTTTCCAGGCCGTTGTTGTCATGCCAGCGTTTTCAAGTAGTGCATCCAAACGATTCAGTCCCATAGCCTTTGCCGCAAATGCTTCGATTGACAAAATTGACAGGAGGTCAAGGTCCCACACGTCGACCACACTTTTCCTTGCGGGATATGCGCCTTTGATGGCAGTTTATGCTTGTATACCTTGAGCAATATCACGGACCGCGAGAATGATATTGATAGCCCCTAAACGAACGAAATGCGTTACTGCCCCAAATCCAAGCCCTGTGTTTCCCCCTGTGATGATAATTGTTTGACCGATTAAAGGCACGGTAGGATACGGAAGGGTAATGAAGGGTTGAGATTAAATGAGATCAGATAGAAACGTCAGTTTAAGTTTTGCATTGCCGATGAGAACAATTCGAGGCAATGTTCGTTTTCTTATATTTGCGACACAGAATTCTCAACTAGCTGGAGGGTTTAGAAATTTACATGTCTTTGGTGGTGCCTAAATCCACCTTTAGGGATTTATGTTCGCACCAGCTTATCCCCGAAATAGGCTACCTTGCCCGCGCGTAGAGATAACAACCGTTTAATTATGCCACGCTGCACAGTGCATACCCATGTAATTTCTTAACTAATCAACGTTTTCTGGGCGTTGTTTCTGGCATCAACTTTTCCTGTAAACAGTAGAACACGCCTCCATAGTCGCAAGCTCACGCAGCCGCACAGTTCTCTCACTGAGCCTCAAGGGCCCATCCTACGACACAACAGCAATACCCTGTCGGTCCGCGAAAGCATATTGGTAGGGTCATATTTGATAAAAAGAAGCTCCCGCTTTCACCAAGTAGACTGGGCTCATTGCCATATGTGGTTCTAAGCTGGGTAAGACAGTCAAGAAGTAAATGTTGTTTGAAAGACTAAGATACTGGAGCGGGAAAGGCTGCAGCAAAAAGTAATAGGCCTTTACAGCTCCTCTGTATTGCGATGAAAGAGTTTCATAATTAAATTGGTGGGGAAACTTTAGGGCGGAGGTGGCTGCAGAGTTATGGCGTTGACTGTGGAATCGGGCTAGTTTAGACAGCTAACGGTCCTGAAATATCTTAATAAGGATATTACAGGGGGGTGACAGCGGGACATGAGCATTCGGACCTCTCCTTTATTATAGAAAGACTGCTAAAAAAATAGAGGAATCTAAAACTTTGATTGTTTAGGGTGATGATCATGCAGGTTCGGTTTTGCATGTGACACTTTGTATCTAGGGTGGAAAAGTTGGGACAACTAATAAATCGTCTCGTCTTCTATTTCTCCGTCTGGACTTAACCTTTTCCATTTCTCCTCCACTTTCCTTCATTGTTAATCATAATAATCAAACAGATATGGTCGCGAATACCAGCTCGGTGGCGGCTTTCCTCTAGCATATCCGTCGTAGTGGCTTCCCATAACCATTCTTTCAAGCTTACGCTCCACATCCACTCGTTCTGCTTCTCTAAACTTCTCGAATGGACAGGGGACATAGACAAAGAATGCTTTCAAACCTCGCAACTTGACCATAGGTTGCACAATTTCTTCATACGCTTTAAACAGCTGCTGTTCGTCCTCTTCTGTGTAATGCTCTCTTTGAGTGGCACGGGTCAAGTAATATGGATAGGGATGCTCGCCTATTTCAATTGTCAAGTTGAGTCGATCGAGGTTGGTTTTAGTGGCAAGGATCTCAATGCTTGCTCGCCAGGATTCCCAGTCTGACGGGCTGTCCAAAAGACTTGTCTTTTCTACTGGCGGTAGCTAAAGACGCAAATGGGTAATCGCCGACAGAGCGTGTTCTGATCGTTGAGACAAAAATCGATGGGCACTCCCTATATCGGAAGTCTTGCCATGCCCAGAATATGCCTGCCACATTGAGATAACGAACGAATTCTTGGAGAAGAAAACCTCGGTTCCCAGAGTTGTGAAAGCTTTACAAACGTGGAAGATAGGGGGGATTTGCGCGTTTGCATCCGGAATGCATTCCGAGTGGTGAGCTATACGATGTCTACCACAGAAAAATGCTGCCAATAGAGGGATCTGCATGGTTGATCCATCATCGCAGCTGTGTCGTATCTGGGCCTTTATGTATTTTCCCCCCCGAACACGTATGGGAAATTTGGAGACTACAGGACTTTGTTCTAAAATAAGTAACTGTATCTCTGTTGGCAGTTCCAAAAACCGAAATGGTGGTTTGGGAGCCACAGTCCCCAGTAAACGGTGCACGGTCATCTCAGCAAGACGCTGTAGTGCGTTCTTCGCAGGATGTTGGGAACGTCCCAGATAAAGACCGCAGTCCCGAAGCCTAGGTAACTGGAGAAGTGGCTGGATCACTTCTTTTGCGATGGATTCGTCTCGAACACGGCAGACTACGTACAGTCTGAGCTTTCCCGGTGCGACGTGGGCCGCTAGGTAAGAACAAACTCTTTTCCATTGATCGATCATGCGCTTGTCTGCTCTAGAATTGTCACTCAAATGACGACTGTGAAGTCCTTCGGTGGTACTCCCGAGGTCACAGTCATAGAGGAACCGCTGGAAGGAATCTACGTCGTGCGGAAATCGACGTGACATCTGAACACACTGAGGTTCTATGCAGACGCACGGTGTAAAATGAATACTGAGGGATTGTAAGCTTTGTAATGCTCGGACGTTGAGATTCTCTAATCCACGAAGGTTTCCAGGGTTTCTTTGAACAATCGCAAAATGGTTTTGCCCGTATAAAAAGTCCTGCACCTCCAATGAGATAACTCTGCACACAAGAAGCAGGCTCAGCGGAAGTGGATCTGGAGGCGCTCGCCCCTCGTAATCGCGCCGTAAACACAGGTCTTCCAGGTACATATCAACGTCGCCAATGCTTTTGCTTCTCGTAGCTCGTTGCTGTGGAGCCCAACAATTAAGGTCAATAAAGCGGTGAGGGCCTAGGTTTGCTCTAGCGTAGATGATCCTCCTTATAGAAGGAGGCAGTGCGAGAAAATAGCTTCTCTTTGTATTGCGAGACTGCCTCGGAGGAAAGTAGTCGTAGATTTTTCTTTGGCGCATGTTGTATTGCTGCGAAAAAGCTGACTTGGTGTGGCAGACAAAATGCGGGGAGCTCACGAAACCTAGAGATCAATGATCCGTGCAGTGCACGGTTGCATGGCGGAGGGGCGGCTTACCCGCGCCCCCTCCCACGGCTGTGATTCAATTGTAGCTTGGCATTTTGTCCATGCTGCCGCGCCTGTTAAATTACTTGTAAGACTTATTAAGTTAATGGTACACCATCGAGACAAAAGAGGATTTTAAGAAGGACCATGACCGTTATACGAAAAGGGCGTAATACCTATCTCGCAGTTGGAACTTGTGTCCCTGTCCCACCAATAAGTTGGGTATATAGTTGCTTGCATTATTGAGGAGTTTGAGGCTCATGAGGCCACCCGTCTGCGTCGGATGACAGTTCTAGGAAGAGATCTGATAAGATACCGTGCCGTCAGGTTCCACTATTTTTAGGAGCTTTGGGTCATCCCCTTATACAAGTAATACAGTATCTCAAACCCTGTAGCCAGCCTAAAGATGGCTATCACACTAGTATCTTCAAGGTCCTGACTACCTTAATTTCATCTGCGTCGAAGTTCACCAACCACACATCTGTAGCAGGAATTCCAAAACGCGAATGTTTGCACTACCTCGCTTGCCGAATCCTTCAACATCGTCCTACAAACGCATGTGGTGGTGTGCCTTCGTCAATGTCAAAGCGTTACTATCCTCTCTTTCTCTGAAGAAGTGGTCGAGTGCGTAAAAAACAGCCTTGCAAATCGCACTTTCGTATCCGCCTACATTAATCCGTTGATCTCGAAATTGCCTGACTTTCCGTCAAGCCCCATTTTTTGCACGTTTTCATTGAATTGCTCGCTATAATTTTGCGGGAAAAACAAAGATTCTGGTGGACGTCATCGATCAACGGCAGGTGGGCCGCTGCCTTGTCGTCGGTCAAATCTCATAGCTATGCGTAGGTAGACTCTTAACTTGACCATGCGCGTTAAATATACAAGCCTGCTCAGCTTTGAATCGTCAAGCCTAACCAACCTTAACTATATAAGCCCGGAGTTTCACATATAGAGAAATCACCCGATGCATGCGTGGCATGCATAATCAAGTGGGTCCGTCAATTTCGCCAGTCGCCCCATAGATAACAGTTTCCCAGCTCGAAAAGTACTGCCATATCACTATACCTATGTACTTTCCAAAATAATCAGAACTAATGTAGTTGATTCTCATAATTTTGAGCATATTCAATTTGGTGTTTCTGCTCAGAGGTGATGAATCATTAGCAATCCAAAGATGCTTCTCGATATACCTACATAACATTGTTGGACTCCTATTACTAAGGTGGGGTGGTACTCAATACTACCATAGATTGTAAGCTGTGGATACAGGGCCTACGCACTACCACGCTACATTCCGTACTTTATATGTTATAGACAATTTGAACGGTACGATTTCTACCAGGCTGTCTAGACCCAGTTTAAAGAAAATTTCTTTCAAAAGATGTTAATAAAAATTTTGTGGTAAAGAGGCGGAGAAATTTGTTTTTTTGAAAAAGTGGTCACGTAACAACTCCTGCCTGTCGATCCTATCTCGGCTTTGAATAATCGCAGGGATATCCTAAAACCGACCCGCGAAAAGAAATACCTATAAGAAACAGCACATGCTCATACCTACTTTGCATTCACCACCGCAGCTACCTTCCTTCCTTTCTTTCTACTTTCACTGTGTTGTCATTCCTTTCGCCACTTACCCAAGTCTCTCATTACCCGTTTCGATGGCTCGCTACTCACTTGCGTTTGCTGCATGGGCAACAGCCAGTGCTGCTGCCGCTGCTGGTGAAGCGGCTGCTTATTCTCAGTGTGGTGGGCAAGGTTGGACTGGTGCTACCACTTGTGTTGCCGGCTATCGGTGCCAGGCGCAAAACGAATGGTACTCCCAGTGTGTCCCAGGCTCTGATGCAGCTACAACAGCTGTTGCTGATCCGAAGACTACGATGATGACGCTTACAAGAAGTTCCGCGCGTAAGTCTACTAACATAAAACTCCACTACACTATATGCTGATGAAAACGTCAGCAGCGAAAATGACGTCTACTGTCTCCGCCGCGGCCTCTTCTGGCAAGACGAAGTACGGCGGTATGAACATTGCGGGCTTGGAATTCGGCTGCGACATCAATGGGACATGCACTACTGGCGGATACGCTGACCCCGGAGAGAACGGTACCGCGCAAATGAAGCACTTCTCCACCAACGACAATATGAACATTTACCGCCTACCTATTGGCTGGCAGCACTTGCTCAAACACACACTTGGTGGTAACATTGACGCCACAATCGGTGCTGCGTATGATAAGCTTGTCCAGGGATGTTTGGCCACTGGCGCTCTCTGCCTCATCGACCTGCACAACTACGCCCGTTGGGATGGCAAGATTGTTGGCCAAGGCGGCCCTACAAACGCCCAGTTCGCCGACGTGTGGTCGAAACTTGCGACAAAGTACAAATCAGAGGCAAATGTCATTTTCGGTCTCATGAACGAACCCCATGATCTGGACATGACCATCTGGGCCGAGTCTTGCCAAGCTGCCGTTACCGCCATCCGCAAAGCAGGCGCAACCTCGCAGATGATCTTGCTTCCAGGAACCGACTTCACATCTGCCGGTGCTTTTGCTACTAAAAGCGGCCCTGCTCTTCTCAAGGTCAAGGATTCGGACGGCACTACAAGCAAGCTGATCTTCGACGTGCACCGTTACCTCGACGCGGACAGTAGTGGAACCACTACTGAGTGTGTCAGTGATCACGTCGAGGAAAGCTTCATTCCACTCGCTAAATGGCTTCGCACCAACAAACGCCAGGCGATCCTGTCCGAAGTTGGTGGCGGCAACACTGCATCCTGCGAGAAGTATGTATGTGCAGCCCTCGCTTCACTCAATACTAACAGCGATGTTTACCTTGGATACATTGGGTGGTCTGCTGGTGCCTTTGGCGCGTCTTACGAGCTCAACATGTCACCAAACGGCTCCAAAGATCAGCCGCTGGTTTCGAAATGCTTCAGCCGCGCATAGGCAGCAAATAGCAAAAGGCGTTGCTGTCCAAATATCATATGCCGCATAAGCATGTAGAGCATGCATACCCCGTTCTCAATTATCCGATTTTCCGTGCTTTTATATATATTTTGGTTTTTGTATAAGTAGGCATAGCCATCAACACTGCGGTACTGTAACATATCTAAATCGGATTCAATTCATGTATATATAGTGTTATTCAATCAACCAATCTTCATTCAAAATAGAGCATCCACGATATCACCGTCGTTCGGGCTTTGTCATTACCAATAAATCCTAGTCAACTAGACGTCCGTGGTGGCTTCACATGTCAGCTTCGAGATGCCAAAGATTCGAAGAAGTATATAAGAATTTAGGAAGGTAATAGCAAAACAGCGAGGTTGAATCGATAACGAATTGCATAACTTTACCTGCCCTGGGCTTACAGAATCACTCATCCCACCATTCTGTCACGCTGCTAGATCCTAGCGCCGACTTGGGGCTGTATCTCAAACAAATTTCCATCTGGATCTGCAACAACCAAAAACAAGTCGAAGCCAATAAACTTAAGCGAAGGTAAAGCAGTCTCGACATCTCCATGTAAGCTATTTGCATCAGGAACGCCGAACATACCAAGAAGAATACGACTTTCTTCAGTAGTACCGGACAAATCAAGCTCACCGGTCTTCTTAATGATTCTTACGCCTTGTGATTCCATGTGGGCCTGTGTGGCTTGGATGTCCGGGACAATCAGTCCAAGGTGAGAATACGAATTGCGGGGATTTAGGGCGTTGTAAACACGATCAGCGAATGTCTACAGATATCTGATGGTTAGTAGAACGCCTCGGTCAAGTTCTCCCTTCATCTTACTGTACCACGCCACTTAACTTACTGGATTATGCTGCAACTCCACCAGGCCTGCCAAATTGTTCTTATCTCTTAACAGCTCCGCGCCTGTTTGGTATCCCGTTCCGTTCCTCCCACCTTGGCTGTGCCCCATGTATGTGGTTGTGAAATTAGGAGAGATTTCCGTCGTAAAGATGTGCCGCATGCCAAGTACTTTCGAGTACCAATCGCGAGAGCGCGTGACGTTGGAGACTTGGAGTGCGATATGATTGATGAAATAGCTCATTGTCGCCGGGTGGGCAGGTGGGTCATCGCCTGTGACGAAGCTTTTCAACGGAAATGTAGAATTATCTGATGCACGGCGCGCGAGCTTGGCTTGATCGCAACTGAGTGCTGGGCTAGCGACGAGGATGGATAGGAGAATCGTGGGAAGCTTCATGTTTCTGCGTTATGTGTGTCCAACTAGTACGTGATGATTTTGAGGATTTTGATTCAGCTGTTGTGACCCTACTTTATACCCAACGCTTTTTTCTATTATTGCAATCTTGGCGAGCGAATATTAAATGATATGCTATACCCTGAGAAATTTGAAAATAGCTTACGAGGATAAAGCCACTGTTTGGCAACTAGACCGAAATTTGCGATATTTGAACATTAAATATACGAAAAATATGCGAAAAGAGGCAGTGGAGTCAGCCTGAGGTTACCTTTAACGGCGGTTTGCATTCCGCCTAAAATTCAAATACGAGACATACGCATCCCTTCCAACAAAATTCTGGCCAAACATATCTTTGCTGAACACTGGAAACCTATGCATCAAGTAGTATTTCTGCTTTTCTAATTTGGGAGCTACATCAATCTACCGGCAATGAGGAACACGAATCCGATAGATGTTCCTCGGCTGTAATACGTATTAAATGACGGAAACAACTATTGCATGTCAATAGGTAAACTGTATCGAGGGGAGATCAAATCATTCATTGCTACTACTCCTCCGTGCCGCTCAAAGAGATTCGTTTTAGGCAGAGGTTTCAAAAGTGATATTGTAAAATTGGAATAGATTAATGTACACATCACTTACACACATGTTGCAGTTTTACCTTGCGGATGGTAGTTTACCTAGACAAGAAATTGTTCCCAATATCTAACGGAGATATCCCACAGAGTTTTGAATGTGATGACGCCAGCTTTGCGAACAGGTTAATAAATGTGGGGTCCATCGTCAGCAGAGTTTTAGTCACAACACGTATTACTAGTTGCTTATTTGTTTCCTGATCTCATCTTTATCCAATGGGTTACTCTTCTTTCGTAATTTTTAGTAAATATATGCATGGGTAACGCATGCAGGTACAGTACTTCTTATTGGTTGATGTCTGTTGCGGAGCATAATGATACAGTGAGCGTTGAAACTATTCTTTGAGAATCATTGGTAGTCCTGCAACGGGAATATGATGGAGAGATCCACAGGGTGGAGCGTTACTGAATAGAACATGTCTTATTTTGTAAAAATTTGTTCTAGAACAGCATGCCTATACACTAATCGGAAATCACCTGATTGGGAATCACTGGCATATCTAATATCATTACTGGATGTGCGATTGACTCAGTGATTCCGCTATATTAGTTTTATAGAAGCAATTATCAATTACCGAAAGAAGTTGTGAGTTAGTTGAGGAAACAAAGGGAATGAACTCAACTATATAAAGAGTGTCTACGTTCTCGCTGTAGTGGAATATCACAATACTACCCAACATCAGTTCTCTCACATCCACTTAGCCGTTCAATCACGAAAGCTCTACTTCCACAACCCATAGCCACCATGCACTTCATTGTCACTGCATTCTCTCTAGCAGCTCTCGTCACCTTTTGTGCGGGCAGTCCTGCTCAAGTCAGCGGCTGCGAAAAGAATGGCCCTACCTTCGACGTTAACAACTTCCAGTAAGTTACTTCTGTCCATGACTGTAACTTATAATTCCTCATACGTTGGCTAGTCAAAGCTTCGGCGGCATCACTTTAGCTCCGAGCAGCAACTTCCTTGCTCTCCACGGTGACGGGCAACAATGCTTTGTCAACCGTGCCCCATCTACAGCTGTCACTGTTACTGGTGATCAGATACAAAACGGAGTCAATGCTATCCTGAGCACCTGCTGCGCTGGCATTACCCAATGCCGTGGAGGTCAGTTCAAGATTACTGCAGATACCGGGAATGTCATCGATATGTCGCTCCAAGCCCTTGGTCGCGACTGCAGTGTGTAAAGAAACATCAGTATTTTCGCGGCTAGCCCAGGGAGCTTTTTCTTTTTTCCCTTCTATCGTCCTATACTTGAATCGCAAACGATACAAAGGAGAGAGAAATAACCGTTGCGATTGTTTACTACCTAGCCATGGTCTTTCATTTTTCAACTGTTTATTATCCAACTTATGTCACTCATTAGTTTAGAACCAAAGAAAAACTTGAAAGGGAATATATATGCTGGAATTTGGGCCCTCTCTCACAACTATATAAGTGACCAGTTTACTAGGGTTCTTTGGGATAGAATGTCTCCAGCATTATAACCATAATAAATACTTTCATGCTACAAAATACTACTTTACTAATAGTGATGCTTACTGGCCTAGAAAGACGAATATAAATCAGAAAGAATTTAACAGAATACTCAACCCAGAATTTGTGCAGAGTCGAGGTTAGGAGACGCTCTCCGTCGTAGCATGCAGCCTAAATCGGCATCCCATTCAGCAAGAGTAGTTTGAATTTCCAGCCTTGTGTATCGTCAGACTGGGCCCGTCCGATGCGCACCATTATGTTGCAGAACAACTCTCACTGGGAATGTACTTGCGTACAAGCCCTATACCAAACTACGGTATTTCACAGTTTCTAAGAGGATAATGGCGTTTCGGATCAACCCACATCAAAAAAGCGCACACCCATACGTATCCAACGATCCGGGCTAACATACCTATCATGTGTGATCTTTCATGCCTACGTAGGTTTTGTTTTCGAAATCTTCTCCAGAAAGCCTGGACGATACTTTCGAGTGTGAAAGCAGCAGGCTGGAGGAACCAGTATATCATACTTCTTCCCCACGCGCATTTGTTCCCATACTTCCATGATACTATGCTGTGCATAATTGCACTCAGTCCAAAAATGTTGAACGCTGTTAAAGTGCGATACATCTCAGAGCCTTTCTTGATGTCAAACTGCTTGAGGATGAGTTCAGAGTGGCTACCGAAGGATCGGTAAACGGATCTATGCCAGAACATGGACCACCTGCGACAAGTTAGCTTTCGCGCAAACACATGATTGGATACATCGTACCATCGGCGTAGAGTATACGCTTCCGTAACTCGTCCAAAAAACGGAGGCCACTCCCACGACTCATCAAGCCCGACACTTATGAAAAAGATGGCGCATGCGTCGGCATACAAAGAGAATAGCAAATAGTTCTCGGCAGCGTTCTCCAGTGAGAATATGGCGCGCACCTGGAATCCACGATGCGAAACTGGAGTAACAGATGTATGACCAAAGTAAGTCTGCACCAAACGCCGGAGGATGCTCTCTGTCTGGAGACTGTGATCAGATGGCCTCGCCCCTAACAGATGATCTATGTTTACGAATTCGTAAAGACACACAAGCAGGGAGACGTTTAGCAGCTTGTAACCGCATCGTATGGCGATCCCATATTTCTTACTTTTTGCGGTGAGATTAGACGATTCCGGTGCGTCCCAAGAGCGCTTTACACCGGGCCAGAGATAGGGATTCTCCCAGGGTAATCCGACGCCGCGGACATTCCACATAAGCTTATAACCTTTGTACCAAGGACTCCAATTTGCGTTCTCTGTTTTATAGTGAAACTTCGCAGTCAGTCAGCCCAAAAGGTGTTTTTTTTATGTACAGAAAGGCGTTACATACATGAGTTTGGACCTTCCTTGCTGGGTCTATCTTGTATGCCATTGACAACATGTAAGAACCGCCAATGAGAATATAGCGTGAGTACACCTCGTTGAGCGTGTCGTCGGGAGAAAAATGATCAGATGTCTTGAAAGCTGCATATGCTGATAAGAGAATAACAGTAACAGCCACCCATCGATCGAATATTTGCGGGAAAGATATGAGGACAAGAGATGTGAATGGAAAGATAATTGCGAAGAGAATAGGTCTAGCACCTTTGGAAAGGCTCTATTCTGTAGTGATTTCATTCGCAGATATTGTTGTAGCATTTGACATAGTGCTAGAAGATCATGCAGATGGGATTGCGCATATGGAAAACCTGATTCTTATTCTAGGTCGCCTATATATAGGGTTTAGTCTTTCTAAAAGAAAATTGTAGGAGATGTTTTGTGTTCCTTCGGCGGAAATTAGGGCAATAGGAAAGCTGAACTTGAGTATTTTGATCGCACTTGCACGACGTGTTACTATAGAACTTAGACGGGATTGAGCGTGGTGGCGCCTCCTATCTTTTGATCTAAAATTTCCGTTTCTGGTAAAGCCGAGCTAAGTTTTACGGACAACAATGTGTAAGAGGTATAAGCCGTGTAAGCAAGTATTCGCCCTGTAGCTTTTACAGATTTCTTTCCTCTTACTTACAGTAGAACATCCTGTCAGCGTATTCTGGATAGCGCTTATATGCCCAGTCTCATTGTCTGCATTGAAATGCCGAACCCACCCGAATAGGCAAGACAAACATGATGTCGTAATAAGACACATGCCCTCAGTTGTACGTTTGAGAACAAATAGTACATTCCCACAGTTTTTTTTTGCTTTATTTGGGTATTAGCGCAGTCTTGTTATCTAACTCTGCGAAGCAGGTGTTTGGTCAGGCCAATGTTTGTTGGAGAGGTGCTAGCTCTCGCTGTGGACCTCTGCTACGAACAATATCACGGGCATGAGGAAGCCAGCCTCGATCAATGTCCGCCGTGTTCGCCACCAAATTGCTGCAACGAGTATATAAAACACCCAACATCTCGTGCCAAAGTCAGCCTCTTCAGTCACATTCATTCATTACATTCCTTCCATTAAGCCAATTTTTACATTCGCTTCTATAGCAAGTCAAACATTTGTCAGTCTACTTCTACATCTCCAAGTCCGGACACTTCAACTATACTCAAAATGAAGTTCACCATTCTCCTCGCTGCCTTCACCCTCGCCACTTCCGTCTCCGCAGGAAAAGACTACTGGAACAACGACTGCAACGGTCTCGGTGCAAGGTGCAGGCGCTCCGTTGGTCTTACCAGCCAGGGTCGCCAGTGGCTCCACCTCCGCAACGTTGAGACTGTCAACATCGAGTAATAGACGATTACGGGTACTGCCCATACCAGTGTCATCCTCCGACGTGTAAGCCTAGATCTCGAGGTTCGTATTCAATAACTGATATGATTCTTAGACATTGGTATATGCTATGAGTAGATGGTGATGGAGAAACGTTTTGGGGTTGCGGGTATTGAGATGTATTCCTTTCTGGTAGTTGGCTTTATTTGTGTTTAGATTATTGGAGAGACGTAGTATAAATCTAGAAAATGGAGGTGCTGTTTATAAATCTCCAAATATTCGTATAGATCATTCAGAACAGTGGATAACCAGTGTAAACAATCATCGCAGAGTATTAAACTCCGTATGAGACATTTGGCAATTCACAACCCGTGCTGTGTTGAGTATACAAAATGGTATATCGTAAGTGCGCTTCATCAATCACATCATTTCTCTCAAGCGGACATATCAAAAGGTGTTCCAAATTAATGCATTAAGAAATAGTTGGTTAAATCTGAAGATTCCAATTCTGAATCGTAATAATACAACATGCTTATCGAATTTTCATACATGGTCCAGCTACTAGCCCTTAACCTGCAATAAGAATACCCAAAGCCTTCACATGAGGGTTGATAAGAGTCAGGTTGAACGGAGTCAGGTACAAACCAGTATCTGTCACCGCCAAGAATACCGTCTCATTGACAGCCGGGTTGTTCTGATAAACCTCATTTGGCGGCTGCCATGTCCAGCCCTCGTTCTGGCCGGTGATCTCAAGCGGCGTGTACGTCAGATTGATCTGAGACAGCCATGCCACGAACTTGGGTTCGCCGGCAGTGGTTGTAGTGATGTAACTGTTGTTTGGACCAACTGCTTTACCAGGTTCCTCCCAAGAAAGGAACAGTTTGCGACCAGGGAAAGTGAGGGGTTCAGACCGGTTGTGCGCAACAGCCGAGGAGCAATCGTATCCTAGGGTCGTGTTGTGCACGCAAGATTCTGTGTCGGTGAGATTGGACTTGGAAGGGTCGGCAACGCGGGGGCCAACGACTTCGTTGGTCTTGGTGTCGTTGGGGGATACACTTTGGACGTAAGCTACTTGGAGAGTGCTGTAGGTGGACGCAAATATGACTTACCGGTTGGGGTTAGGCAGATTGTTGATGGTCAACTGTGGAAAGTTTTGCCATGGGATGCGAGTGTTGTTCTCAGGGCAGTATGAGATATAGGGAGCAAGGAGAGTCCAGTGCCACGATTGGGGAATGCCTATTGTAAGTGTAAGTGAGAATTTTATGTCAGTCGACGGTTGGAAAAGAGAAGCTTACCTGGGACGAAAGAGACAGGCATTGGATGCAGACCCAACCACTGTCTGAAGATTTGCTGCTGGCGCGCCTCAACAGCTTCAGCTTGAACCAACAAAGTCGACACCTCGCGTGAGTCCAAATGGCTCAAGAAACCCCAGTTACCGCTCTCGCCCCACCTGGTCAATTTAATATTGAAGTCAATGTACTCCCGCACAGTTGTGAATGGGTAATCGTAGACACATTGTTTTGGTGCCGATTCACCGAGCATGTTGGTAAGCAGAGTGGCATGGTCTGATTCTTGTGTAGCCATGAACGCAAGGAACGTGCGGTCTTCAGGGGTGAGACCAGCATCAATAAAGTCTTGATCGGAAAATCTTGCTACACCATGGTTGAAGAGGTCTAACTCAATGAACTCCTGGTGGAGTCCCAAGTTGACAGAGGCGTAGTCATAGTCGCTTTCAACCATGTATCGGGGAAGGTTGGACCCGTTCACACCTTTACCACCTACGTACAAGTTAACATGAAGACCGCTTGAAAAAGACTCAACTCGGACGTTCAGACAATCGCTTGTCACGAGAGTTCGCTGTCCTCAATCCAATGACTTACCACCAGGTGTGAAAGGAAGTTGAAAAGGCGCTTGCATATCGCCATTCTTGTTGTAGTAGTCACAGGTGGGAGCCGCAGGGGGGCCATCATTCCCGGTCAACAAAGTCGTAGGACCAACTTCCTGGCCCGTTGTCGTCGCCGTACCAGAGTAAGGTCCATGAGTAGTCGTTCCAGTCACGGTGTCGCTCACACGTGTTGGGGCAGCGCCGGGCTCCGTCCCCCGAGGTGGCTTCGTTGTGATTGCAGGAATCTTGGTTGCTCGCTGTTCCAACGCGGGCCTGGCTAGCGCAAGCCCTCCAAAAGAGAGGATGATGAGATTCCGGAGCATGATGATGGTGCTACTTCACTGGACTGGACTTGAGCAGATGAGAAATTCAAGGCCAACAGTGCGAATACTGAACTCTTATAAGAACTCAGGGCAAATTCACTGATTATGCGATCAACGTTCTAAAGCCCTCATCATTATATCATGTTAATTTTGCTCATTTCGTCGATGTGAGCACCGTTGCGGGAACATAGGACAGGGTGCGATGGCGATCCGGCTTCAAAACGGCAAACACCGGGGTCATCTCAGTGCTCCTGCATGCCAAGGACTATGATGTGGAAAAGACGAAGTTCCATTCAATCTCCATGCGATTTTCAATTATTCAAATGATTGTACTGTTCACAGATGTGACTTACGAAGCCTGTCACGGCAAAAACCTGTGTCGCACTTTTCTATGCGGAGGGCGGTGGCGGTTCGCGTCGAAACAAGTGCATGTAGTAGTGAAGTGAGTTTGTTTACAATGACTGGAGTTACCCGTAACTAACTCCCGCATGCGAAAGCCGTTGCTCGTGTCCAGGAACTAATACATAGTCTCAGTATAGCTAGTTGCTCGCCAATCTTGCGGCAGTGAATTCCAGCCATTGAACGTCGAGAAGTGCCGTGTCAGTTTTAAGAATTGTCCAGGACTAGCCGGATATTGATTCGAAAAGGTACAAGCGTGTGCAATCTCAGAGAGAGAGAGAAAAATCGTCTTCTGTTTGTGATGTTTACGGAGTGTGTAATAATATCATAATTATGTTGTCATTTCGAAAATTTCCAGATGGGGCTAAACGAATCGGGAATAGCTAGTTGCCCATAGCCTTGGTCGGTTCCCTTTGCATCGCAGGTCTAGCCACGGACGGCATCAACACCATATCATTCCTCACGATGATAACATCATGGGAATTGATACTGCAAATTTCATGAATCTTGACCACAGTCTGGACACACAGCGATCGATAAGCTGTAAACACTGTTACCGCGCAATAACCTGGCTGATCCTTGCAACAAATCACAATCCCTTGACTGCACGGTAGTAGAGATCTAAATGACGTAGTATAAGGCAGCTGTGAAAGATGGGCCAGCCCCGGGACCGCTCAATCTCTAATCCAGCTCTCCATTTGGTTTATGCTCGCTGAGAAAGGGGGAATTTCATGTGTGGTCGGTACATCCGTTTGTAAACACTCGTACTTCAACTCCCAGAAACTGTAGTAAGTAGGATTTAACCGTCCTTTGATGTATCATTGACTACAGCGATGGGACTGAGGATGAATTACCCAAACATCGGCTGCCATCTAGGAATTTTGTCTTTTATCTCACTCAATTCACTCTGCCGCCACTCCAGGGTCGGAACACCTTGGGGCATTACCCTTCGGACATCTGACAAATCCAGGTCTTCCATCCTCACGCTTTCCTCCCTGTTCAACTCCCGCGCGCCCTCACCCACCTCTCGCAGCTCCTCTATTGCTCTACGAATCTGCAACTTGCTAATCCAAGTTTTATCATCGGGGGTCAAATGCAGAAGTACATGCAAAGGATTTGGCTTCTGCCAGTTGTGGCGCATGCGGTCAAGGTACCCTTGCGCATGAGCTTCAGTTTGCAACAGCACTCGGGGTGCGATGCCATTGTCTTCGGCAAGGAGGATGACGGTCATAGGCCGGTCGATTGTGCGAATCTCCTCATCGATTTCATCGACTGGGCCGCCGTGTTGGAGTAGGACCGCGACGGTGTCAAGCGACTTCAGGCAAATGGCGATATACAACGCTGTCGCGCCTGCGGAGTATCGTCCATTGCCGATGTGCAGGTCGATTTCATGGTTCTCTAGGAGATAGCGGACTACCTCCACTTTATTTGCGGCGGCTGCCATGTATACCGGTTTTACAACAGTCGGCACGCGGTGTTTATCTGGCTGCGCTCCATACTTCTCAATCAGTAGCTTCATGCAATCAATAGAGCCGTGCTCGGCTGCGGTGTCAAGAAGATGTTGAAGATTGAGCGATTGTCCTTTAGGGAGCGGGTCTAGCGACATTGTCGCGTGTTCTATGATGCCTAGGCTGTTGAGATATTCGAACTTGTCGACCCTGTTCCTTCGGATGGCTCCATAGGCCCCGTATACACATCGCTTATGCAGATTTTCCGGAAGTTCGAACGGTAAAAGCTCGCCATCATCGTTAACTGGGTACAGATAGCTCAATACTAGTTTCAAAGTCGCCAGTTCGGCGAAATCAAGCGCGTCAGGAACTGCGTCGGTGATAACTTGACGTTGCTCGTCCCTGAGCAACTCGCGCTTCGTTTTCCCCTCATTGTCTGCCACGGGATATGCTCCGCGAGTCAGAAGCAGGCTAAGTGCGTCGCATCGGTTGCCAGCTGCCGCTTTGATGGCAAGCGGCGTCACCCAAACTCCTGGTTCTACACCTTTGCGATATTGTCGATTTTCCGTGGAGCCATAAATTGGGTGACTAAAAAGCAACTCCAACGCTTCTATGTCCCCATGCGCAGCGACCATCTCCAAAGCATCTGCACCTGCGTACTCCCCAAGGAATTGTTTTGTGAATTCGTCATCAGCAAAAGATCGCGCCGTGGGATTCGCGCCCTTATGGAGCAAATATTTCATGACCTCCAACTGGCATTTGTGAGCTGCAGCGAGTAACGGCGTCCGACCATATTCATCGAGGACCTCAAGATCCACTCTACCTTCCCCCAACATGATCTTTACGCAGCCAAGGTGCCCCGCCATAGCGGCCAAGTGCATGGGCTTAATATCAACTTCATCATTATCCGGCATGCCCCCATCCTCGTCGAGTTGCCCCTCCTTATAGTCCTTCTTCGCTTTCTCGATATCAGGATATATCACAAAGCTTTTGTCTACGAGACAGCGCAGAAGAGCTTCATCGCCTCGCTCTGCGATGGTTTGTAGCATGCGACGCCTGTGCCTTGTCTTGGGGAAGGACTCGAGGACTTCATTCAAAGCATTTACGCGCTCGACCTCGTCGGAGATGGCCCATATGTTGTGTTTCTGAAACGGGTCCTGACCGAGTTGAGTGTAATACTCGAAATCATCAAGCCAGAAAACGTGTGCGGGAAAAACTGAAAGGACCATGCCAGGTGGAGGCTCTGGGATAATGGGGGCCGGAGGCGATACAATCTGGACCATTTCAAATCGCAATCAAATGGTGGGCGTATTAAAACAAAATACGAAGTGATTTCCTAACAACCTAACCCCAAATAAATGAGCACTTGTGGTGAGTGACAATAACTGTCGGTCGCGAAGGAACAATGGTTAAATACCCCACCATGGGACTGAACAGCGTTATCTTACTTCTCTAGGCAGCAGCCTCACCCTTGTCGCAACCGAAACAAAATATTGATGCATGGCTGCAGTGAAGCACCATAACCTCTTCCAATGATATGTAATCACTGATACGAGAAGGCGAAAGAAGGTAGGTCCAGAATTACATAATCTTACTATCAAGTGCACATGGAGACGCACTTTAGCACAAAAATACTGGCAACACCTATGCACCAAGTGTCGCATTTGCGGCCTTGGGCTGTGGCCACTTATCAATTAACGCCTGTCCTCCATCCTGCCCTTCTGCAATGTTAAGACATGCCTCCTCTTCACCATCTCCACCATCCAAGCCTGCTTCCCACACCAAACAATACTCTCCGTCATAAAGAATTGTGTTCCCGTTATCCAGCACTCTCGACAAGCTGCCGACTGTCAATTCAAACTCAATTTCTCTTTCCTCATCCGGTTTGATATCGCGTAATCTCCGATACGCAACGAGAGACTTCTTCGGCCAAGGCTTGGGGCCAGCTTCGCTCTTCGCAAAGATCAAAACGGAATAATCCGACGCGACGTCGCCTTCGTTCCTCACTGTAACAGGAACCTTCTGAGGGAAAGCGCAGAGGTCGCGGTACTCTTCCGCGCATCCATCTTTGCCGAAAGACGGGAAGGCGACAGATTTGGAATTTTCCCCGGCCCAGGGCCCTCCGAACTTTACACTGAAATTGGAGTATCCCAACCCGTATCCTAAGTCCTGTATGGCTTGATCATACCATCGATACGTTCGCCCGGGACTCTTTTCGCTTGGTCTTAACGTCATGTCTGTCATATTGACTTGTTTCGCATACTCCGCTGGGTATTGCGTGATCGGAAGTCTGCCTGCTGGTGCTTTCACTCCAGTCAGGATGTCGAACACGGCAGGCCCACCGTACATCCCTGGATAGCCTGCCCATAAAATCGCAGAGATGTTTTTGTTATTGAGCAACGGTGAATTGTCGAGGCCAGTTCCCAGTTGAACGACAATTATGGGTTTCCCGAGTTGAGAAAGGGCAGACAGGAGCGAGAGTTGCGGAGCAGGCCAGGACAGTTCAGTGCGATCGAGATCCTCCGCTTCAATGGACGTGTCGATACCGCCAAAATAAATTATTATATCAGAGGCGCGAGCAGTCTTGATCGCGGCAGATTCGTTGAATTTGTTCGATACAGGCCCGTCGGCGTACAGAGTGCTAATGTTCAGCTGTTGCGCTGCCCATAGTGGAGATCGATAGTACGGTGGACGACCAAAGTAGTTACCCAGCATACGAGTCCGGCCGTCGTTCGCCCACATGCCTATCATAGCAACTGTCTGATTTTTCTTAAATAGCACAGGCAGTATACCATTATTCTTGAGAAGCGTGATACCATCAATAGCAGATTGCTTGGCGAGATTGGCAGCAGCATCCGTATTCACGGAGTCCCATCCGTAAGATCTAAATCCGGTAGGGTCAGGTGATTTCTGGAAGTACCCAGCGCGAACAAGGCCCTCAAACTGCCTTCTAAGGCTGGTATCAATGATCTCCTCAGTTACAAGACTTTGATTGAACGCGCCAATCATGTCAGTGCCTCCCCTGCTCACTTCACATCTGTATTACGGGCACAAGTCAGTGAGTTCTATGCAGAACCTCATATGTGAAACTTACACGTTATCCATTCCAGCGGTGAAGGCCTTTCCCGCAGCTTGAGCAGCGGTGCTAGTCCAGTGGTGATCGGCCCAAATGTTTTTAACCGCATTGCAGTCGCTCACGATGTAGTTTCCGTGCTTCGTCCAGCCCCAGTGCTCCCTCAGCACGGTCTGCATCATGTAACTGTCTGCGCATGCCGGTGTGCCGTTGACTCGGTTATCTGTTTTCGTAGGTATTGAGTCAGCCATAACAGTCACTAACGTCTCGCGAAGACTATTCAAGTTCGGAAAATATACATACAAGCGCACATGATGCTGCCAACATTGCTATCTCTTGCGCATTGGCGGAAGGAAGGAAGATAATATTCGACCAAGTCCTGCATGCGCACCTGAGCGTCAAACTTCTGGCGCACGATGCCCTCCCAACGTTCCAAATCATAGGAAGCAAAATGCTTGCAAGTAGCGATGATCTGACGGCCGCGGGTCTCTGATGGTTCTTCGGAAGCCCATTCCATGCCTCTCAACAGATGCTTCACGTATTGAGAGACACGGAACGCATCCTCTCCGGGCGTTTCCAATCCTCTACCCCATCGTGGATCCTTGAAAGGATTGATGTTTGGCGTCCAGAAATCTAACCCGGCTCTTCCCGCATTCGCAAAAGCCCTCGCCTCGGTGCCGATAGTCTTCCCCACTCGCTCCACCAAATCATCGTCAAATGCGGCAGAAATGGTGATAGGATTAGCAAAAGATGTTGCGGAAGAAAACTCGCCACTGAGCGCAAACCGCACAGCCGGCGAATTTGCGACACCGTGCAGGGCTTCACCCCACCAGTCGTATGCCGGGATGCCTAGCCGAGGGACTCCAGGTGAATGATCAACGAGGATGACCAGTTTTTCAGAGATGTTCATCGCGGAAACGAGGCCGGCAGCTCGTGTGGCGGGATCAAGCGATTCATCGCACAGTGAGTTCTTGAAGCGGCTTTTGTACGTCCATGTATGCACCTCGCAAAATCTTTTCACCCTGCAATTGAATTCTGCCTGATGAGTATAAAAGTGTCTTCACCCAAATCAAATGCAAATTAGAGATCGGTTGATTTGCTGTATTGATGTGCACTCGAAAGCGATATGTGGGGATTTGTTGAGGTAGTTTGGGGTGGGGTATTCAAGGCGGTTAATGAGCTGGCAAATGTATCCATGACGTCGGGAGTCCCTGTCGATCTGTGTCACGCCTACAGTAACCAGGGAATAAAGTTAATAGACGATGAATTCGCGCATGCGTACTTTCACTCAATTAATGTGTTGCATCCAAACAATTTAGTGTACAACGCAATTTTGATTCACTGATAGCATATATGACTTCAGCAATGCAATGAATGAACGTAAGGATTGCAATAACCAGTGAAATCCCTGCGAAACTTTACTTGCAAAAGTCCAAATAAAAAAGATAGCAATTCAGATAACAGGAAACGCTCTGATTCCCTCCAAGTCCTGCTGCGAGAGACATGGATGGGATGAACACAGACTGTAACTAACGTGTAGATGCTCCCCGCCAAAACCGTCCTATGCCGTGAGTGAAATTTCCTGCCATGATCTTCCTTACACATATCGTAGCGTGGTGCAGTAACAGCGAAGTAGATATGACCTGAGTTAAACTCAAAGATACCCTTAAAATAATTCAGTTAACTTTCGTTTATGTTTTCCTGCTGTCGAAGTCGTTTGAACTCTTACTTCGCGTCGAGCTTAGCCTAGATGATCTATATCCCTCACGACATGTATCGCTGTATCATGGCTTTCTGTACCTAGCAAGCAGCTACTGAATTGATTAACGGTACGATTGGGTCCTGTTCGGTTTCTCTCCTTCCCCTTCCGAATGAATACAGGTTTTGAACTAGGATAATGTGACTGGCCGCAATATTTTCAAATATTTTCACCTCCCTCCTTTCACTGTCGATCAAGATGATGTAGAGCGAAACGAGCAGCTGGAAGAACTGTGGTGTCTTTTCAAGAGAATTAGAAAGATAGACACTTTTATGAATGTTGTACTGCAGATATACAGAGGGGTGACACACCGGCAAGTCACATATCAGGAGAACTAATAGGTTCTACGAATTAGAAGCTCTACGACTTATATAGTATGTCTAGTATAGTTATCTAATTTGCGAATAACGCCTGGTACACTAGCTACCCGATACATGACCTCCCGGCGTGTCACCCCTCTGTAGTAACGTTCCAGCTGTATCCCAAAGGGGAGGCCCCGACGCTAGCCATCTTAGACTAGAGCGGTCTGGCACCTGGCGATGCAGAATCTAGAGTAGCTTGCGCCATTGCTTGTAACTATTGCTTAGTTCGTCTTCTCCAATGTTATCTCCGGTGTGGCCCCCACCCGCTGCGGACTTGTAGTGATCGATGGATCCGAGGCGTTTGTTTTGTCTCCGGAGGGCGGTACCACCACACAATATTCTGAATTTAGGACTATGACTACACGTTCCTCTACACCAAGTATCAATGATATATAAGGTTGTCTGCCTTCACCATAACTCCATCATCGCCAGCTCGCTCAAAACTCTAAATACTATCCGCGAAAGTTATTTAACAAGAATAAACCACCAAGACCACAATGGCTACTTATTTCATCACTGGGACTTCGCGAGGGCTAGGCTTGTCTGTCACCAAAAAGCTGCTCCTCCGCCCAACCTCGGAGGTTTCCAAAATCGTAGCTGCTGCCCGAACAGAATCTGACGCCCTTAATACTGTCATCGCAGAGTCCAATGGCCGTGTCGAATTTGTTCCCCTCGAAGTTACCGACGAGGCGCAGGTGCAAAAAGCGGCTTCATTGGCTACTGGGATCCTAGGCGAAAATGGCCTCGACGTGCTCATCAACAATGCTGGCATCATGCCTTTTACCAAAGGTGGCGTTCCTAACATGTAAGATTTCAAATGATCCTCTACTAATGGTTGATTTCATTTGTAAGCAAATTGCTAATACATATTGCCATCAGGACCGATCTCAAACATGTCTTTGAGGTCGATGTTTTGTCAGTACACAGCGTGACCAGCGCCTTCATTCCGCTCCTTGAAAAGGGTAAGCTGAAGAAGGTGGTCAACATTAGCACAATCATGGGCTCCATTACACGGGCTCCGACTTACAAGCTCACCCCCACCCCCGCGTACAAGATCGCCAAGGCCGCTCTCAACATGCTCACAGTCCAGTGGCATCTGGCCAAGTTCGACGATGGCTTTTCCGTCATTGCCCTCCAGCCTGGTGTAAGTTTCTCTCCACCCCCAAATATTTAGCAATTGGCATATCACGCGTACAGTGGGTGAAGACGGAGCTCGGTGGGCAAATTGCTGACCTTGAGGTGGAGGAGGCTGCAAGCGCGATCACGGAGCGTCTCGTTCACGCCGGTAGGCCAGAATCAGGCAAGTTTCTCAACATTCGAGTTGAGGGATGGGAGAATGGCATGCCAGGGAAGCACAACTACTACGATGGAAAGGAACTACCGTGGTAGATTGTATCTCTCCTTCTCCTCTAATTTTGCGACAAACTCGACATTGTTTAAACGGTGCTTGAGTCATTGAGCTTGAAAGTGGGTCATGTAGGTGCTACAAACAAGACAATTGATGTTTATTTTTCATGTGCGATGCTGCATCCACGCCAAGTTCGAGAAGCAATGAAAAATAGTCAGCAACACCTATTGGAGCTACCATCAAAATACATAATAATGGCTGCAAGATGTACAGGTGTTGAAACCCAACAATGTGTAACTACTGGTAGGGGCCATGAATGTTGACGATAGAATTGCACAAAGGGAGGATCGGCGAAACTGCCAACGGGAATTAATATGAGATAAGAATTCCAGAGCAGCCACAACCAAGCATTTACTGGTAATTGGCGTGATCCGATGGCAAAGGAGGAGCTTCTCCCATCCACCTCTCCGTCGTCCCCTTGATGCTTTGCCCACCCCACTGGCGTATCTTTTTGTAGAATTCTTGGCTGTCTCCGGAGACAGCTGCATCGCTGAAGGCGAAAGGAACTGGCACCTGGAGTCCACGTTGGAGTCCAGGGCGCTGCAGCAACTTGTCGTGCCACGCCTTGACGTGCGGCCATTCATTAATATCGATGCCGCACCACTTGGCGCTATCCGCGTAAATGAAGACGGCAAAATCAGCGATTGATATTTGATTTCCGCCGAGATATGGAGACGTCGCCTTTTCGTGTCAAATGTTAGTCATCCGGCAAACTTTTGAGTGCTGTCTATGCAGGCATTGCGATAAAATTTTGTTTCGGGCACTCACCAGTTCTTTATCTAGTACCGAGTGAAGTCGTCTACACTCAGCCGTATAACGCCAGGCACCATAGGGAACGGGTTCAGGCGAGTAACGATTAAAGTGGGCCGCCTGCCCCATCATCGGACCGTAGCCCGCGACTTGCCAAGACAACTGCAAATGCGACGGTCAGTTGATTTTGTAGAGAATGATCCGTCGGGGATACTTTTTTTTCCAAGCAGTATATCTCATCGCGCATGTGGGAAAATGACTTACCCAAGATAGCTGTGCCCAATACTCCGACGTGCCTACCGGGCTCGAAAATTTGTGATCCTTGTCAAATTCATGGGCGAGATAAAGCAAGCAAGCGGCACTTTCAAAAACCTTCACCGACGTTCCATCCTCCTTCACATGCACAATCGCTGGAATCTTCCCGTTCGGATTGATCTTTATAAACCAATCCGATTGAAGGTCGCCTGAGGCCATGTCAAGACTGATATAGTTGTATGTGAGCCTGTAGATGCGAACAGTTGTTAGTGACTTCTCTAATTCTATTGGTTTCGCACACTAGAAGGGTATCAATAAAGAATGTATCTACCCAAGCTCTTCAGCCAATATGGAGATTTTGTATGGATTGACTACGCGGCTTCCATAGATATTGAGACCCAACTTCGGGGCTTTCCCTTCGGGTGCATTCACCATTTTTGAGAGGGTTCGAAATGGATGAAAACCTGGGGCAGAGATATTGGAAGTAAAGCAACTCGTGGAGTCACCGAGTGTTATAAGAGACCGTCGGAGAGTGTAGTTGGTCTGGTCATTGTCTAACCGGACATGTTGGAGGGTTCCGAGGCCCCACATTTAATGGGAATACTTACCAAGCTGATCTTGGATTACAAACATTGAATCCATCATCGATCCGAATGATGTAAGCTGCTACGCCGCCGAACAACATGTGTATGATAGTATTCAAAGCCGATTTAAGCACGAATGAAAAATTGACACGCTCACGGCTGAATCCCCCTCCGTGACCAGACATGCGCGCCAAGTACCTAGGTAAAATCGAGGCCGGCGTGTTCAATCACATGACATCCATTAGCATCAATTCGATGCAATATTGTTCGAAGAATAGCCCAGCTGCATCACCGGGCGTATTCTTGCGAGAATTCAACAAGCGGAGGTTTCTATATATTGTTTGAGAGACTGTTGAATGCTTCCATGCAAATGCGATGGATAGTTTAGGCTAAGAAACAGAGATCCCGATACTCAAAGAGGTACAGATAATCAAAACTTGAAAGGCTTGGAATATCACGCAGAGCGCAAGGAACCCCAAATCCCAGCCAATTCTGAAGCTATTTCATCCGGGAGAGGACCTTTCTGAATCGCTGCTATGTTCTGTTTGACCTGAGCGATCTTGCTTGACCCGAAAATGATAGCATCTTGTGTTCCCAATTGCGAGTGGAAGACGACCCAACGAAGAGCAGCTTCCGTCATTTGAATGTCGGATGAACTGAGTAGGTTTTTCAGGAAATGAATGACCTTGTGGTATTTGTCTTTGTCATACCGCCGAGCGTCAATAGACATGAGATTACCCTGCGAGAATCGAGTCCCCTCCACCTCTCCAGAAGTCAAAGATCCGTGCAGAAAGCCACTGCCATGAGGACTGTGTGCCACGAATTGCATGCCATGCTTGCGCACAAGATCGAATATTTCGTCTTCGTGTCTCCGATCAATGATATTATAAACGCCCTCGTATACGGACGGCTTCACGTATCCTTCGCGCTCGCATATCTCGATGTACTCGGAAAGCATCTCTGCCGGAAAATTACAGACTCCTAGCTCCACAGTGGGTCAGAAAAGAACTGGGAAGTAAATACCGGAGTTCACAAACCTTGTTAAATAGCCCATTTTTGTATTGCACATCGAAACCGTAAGCCTGGTCTTTCAAGGGTGTGGCATTATCCGGAACGTGCGCGTAGTACACGTTGATACGCTGGCCATCGCAAAATTTGAGAGTATCTTGACTCTTAACCGCCGATTGAGCAATTTTCTCAGGCTCCAAGGTACCTTGAAAGTTTTTCATACTGATGAGAACTTTGGTGTCAATAGCAAAGCCTTTTTGTGATGCGCCTAGTTGTCCAAGAAGACGTTCGGACGCCCCGACGTCTGTGGGCGGGTACAAAGCGGCTGTGTCGAGGCGCTCCACGCCACTTTGTTTGAGTGTTTCGAATAACTCCAGTATTGATGCTTCATCTATGAACTCCTCGCCAATGCCTCCACACCCAAATATGAGTTCTGGTGTTGGTAGTGTAGACATTGTGTTGGCGTAGGAACTACGCTGTAGTCGGCGTAGATTCTCGGCGGTGGAGATACTGTAGCTGAGTAAATGATGATTGTAAGATCAAAATAAAAGAAACAAAACGACATTCATGTTAGGAATCTGATATGGGATTGCCACACGAAAAGTGACTGTGCCACATTGGCCTGGAACCGGGCTTGGCGTGCTCGGCTGGTACTCGATTAGGAAGTCCGAATGGAAAAAGAGGAGATGAAGCATTTGCCCTGCAATTCGAGACTATAACAACCGAAAAACCACCTATGGTTTGCCAATTCCATACTGCAAGGCTGAGGTCTCGGGCAGAGCCTATCTCGGGCAACGCGAAAAGTGCTTGTATTCAAAAGCCTGATGAAACTCATTAAAGTGGACTGCCATTTGCAAAATACTGATACTCATATAAAGCAAAGCACAGGGTGACTTTCCCGTTATCAAATGGATTCTTTGTTCCAAGATGACAGCCTTGCGTTTGCTACGATAATCTTAATTCACACAGCATGGGTTTGTAACATCATGAACATTCTGCAGGTCGAATGAGTTGAGTCCTATACGATACTGCGTGGGTTAGTATGGTGAGAACAGATGAATCCAATTCAAGCAATGGCTGTTTCCAGAGTCTTTCGACTATCTTTTTTCTACGCAATCAGAAGACGGAAGTTGGAAAGCGGTTGACACATCATCAGACATTGACGGTATGTTTGAACTTTAGGTACAGAGTCGTTTGTTACGAAGACACCACGTGGTGAGGTGTATTGAGACACTAAAATTGTACTGTTACCGCCCTAGTTATATTTACCTAACTTTGTACCCGCGATATAGGAATTCTCGACACGGAAGCCTCGATCTCTACGGATGACCTGGTTGGGGCGGTGACGCTTTTTGGTCCAACGCGATCGCTGAAGTGACCTTGAAAGTCCGATCAATTCTAATATGTTCCAAAGCCGGCAGGGATTCTGGACGATGGGTGGACCGACGTTCTTCTAATTCGATATCTCTTGCCTCATATTCACTTTGCGGTTGCACAATGCCAACTGCTGAATGCGCATCGTCAGGATTCATTCTGATCCACCATTTATTCATTCTTCGCGACCCTATCGTGGTCGTTCCGGGTATATGGTCGGTACGTGTTGATTTTCTAGATACGTGTAGTCCCAAGCTCTGACGAATGAATCGAGGTATTTTTCCGTAAAGAGGCCTTAGGCAAATGAGGGAGGCTGCAGCGTTGTACATCCCACATTCGACTATAGTCCAGACAAGGAGACTAGAGCTTGTCCCTAATATAGTTAGATCAATGCTGCATTTTGTGTCCACCACTTGCTTACATGTCGGGTCGGGTGGGCGCGCGCTTAGGACGATGAAGAAACTCGCGAAGCGCATGCATGATGCAATAAGACCACTGTTGGAATGATCAGCCATTTCCTGTTGGAATTGAAATGTATAGTACTTACATGCTTCCTGTAAGGCATACCAATCCGATCCCTATTTTCTTTGCTCGAGTAGCTTTAAGATGCCAGATTGTTCCCACTGGCAAGATCAAAATTGCAACATCTGAAACGATATTAGGTAAACTTGACAGCTTCCACCACAATTCCACATTGAAACATTTCCCTGGAATACTCTTGTCCCAAGTATGCTTTAGTGGGGTACACTCGAGATTCGCCGTGATTAGAAATGCTACGCAATTGCCTACGAGAAACACAATCACCCCCCAACACAAATACCACGTTCTTTGCTTATCAAGAATTCGAAGGTAGAGAAGTACAACAGAAATTCTCGATAGCATGATAGAGGGAAGGTAAAACCAATCCTGGACATAAATGATGAGATTCCAGGTGACTATCATATGTGGGTCTTCTGCTTGGACAACAGGAAGATGTCGTCCAATTCCTGCTCGCGGAATTGCGACTGAGCGAGAAATCTTTGTTAGTTACTAAGTAAATCACTTTTTCTCTAGGAAAGGGGATTACTAACCTAACATCAGAATGCCGTCACCCATGAGTAAGAGCCAGGAGGGTATGAGAAGAAATTCATCCCACCCTCGAGCACCTTGTGTGAGGGTTCGCGCATAAAGTCTTAGAGCTAACAGTACAGTGCAAAATAGCATCATTGAGGCAGTTGCGGCGTAGAGCTGGCCGGAAGTATTGGCTAAGCGCCATTCTGGAGAGTGTAATTGTCCTCCGCCAGAAATTGTCATGATTGGGCATGGGTCAACAGGAGACAAGCAGCAAACAGTTAATCCAGGAGTATGCTTTCCCTCGTTCAACAGGAGAGCTCAAAGATATTAAGCGTCTTCGCAAACAAAAAAGATGCGCCGGGAATGCAATGCAATGCTGACTGTAAAAACCCAGTTCAACCTAGAGCAGAGGCCGGTTAAAAGCAAAATACGTGGTATGCAGATGGGTCAAAGCAATGCCGATACGTCCCAAGATCTGCATAAACACCTCCACGGGCCCCTTCCGCCTGTACTACCTGCCTATGCTATCTACTCAATTCTTCGCTCTGGAAATTATTCGCAGTCACAATATGGATCGCGGTAAAGGATGTAACAGAGATATGGATGCACGAGTCACGAGCAGAGTTCCAGTGGCCGGATGAGAAGACGAGACACTGCGCCATCCTACTGTCTGAAAAGACTGGGAAAGGCTCATGAAATGGACCACAACCCCAGATCCTTGATCCAATTTGTCTCAGTGGTGGGAATTGCGTTAATGCGGGGATGGAGAATACAGGAAATACCCAGCATGCATTCATTGCGCATCTTGAAAATCAATTGATATCAAGATTCCTGGCTGACAAGAGGAAAGAATCTATGTAAAAGTTCATGAAATGTCTTTCGGGATGCCACATCTCCCGTTGAGGGCTCGCATGGTGACAGTGCCGCAGTCCAATATCACGTGAAATCTGCCGATTCAATTCAAATGTTTCGAACCTTGGGATCGGGCCGCCTCATTCATTATTTTTGTTTGCCTTTTTTGAAGTTTGCCTTTTTGAAGTTTGCCTTTGTTGAAGTTTTCCTTTTTTTATCGTCTGCCTTGTTTTCAGTGTTTGCCTTTTTTTTATTGATCGCATTTTTTACTGTTTTTGGAGTATACAACGTTGCGCCGTGGACTCCGTCCCGAGCTGTCATACAGGATAGATTGTTCTGCGACACCATCTGCATAGAACACCCGCGCCACAATTTATTTACCCAGCGTTCATGCATAGATTTTCACATACGCCACACCTCGTGCAACCTACATCATATCAAACTCCCAACCCTTCCCACATCATTAGAATACACCAAAACGAAAATACGCAGAGAAAAATCCTCTATTTGACACAACACGGTCTCCTGGTGAGAACAAAAAACTTCTCTAGCATCTTCGGGGCAAAAAAGCTTTAGCGGACAGTTGATTCAACTTCATGAGAAACACTGAGGATCGTTCATCGGACACAAGGGCGGCAGCCTTTAGCAGAAGTATTCTCGTAAACACTGCATCTTCGCTACCATGGCCCAATCAGGATCTGGGTAAGTATGCTTCAGTCCACCACCAGAGGAAACCCTGCTTTGCTTCGAGTAGCTGTGCAGGCTCTTGCGTCTCAGGGTACTGTCTTCCAATCTACTGGACTCGCCGCGATGCCACTGCCTTCGCGAGCAAGGGCTCGTATACTACTCAAACCCGTTACCATGCACTGTGCAATCCCTTCAAGAATGACTATGGCGCATATCAGGTAAGAAGCATGCGACTTTTGCCTGAAATTGATCAACTTGCAGTGCTTGTACCGCATTCCTCATTTCAGGTAGTCACAATATTATCCAATTACATTTTCGACCCCAAACTGAGTGTCCAGCAAGGTGATGAAATGTTTTCCAAATACCAGAACTACCGGTGCGGCACACATTGAAGATGGGCCTTGAGTTCGTGGTTTGACCGTGTATTCAGATATCCCCGGCAACGTGACTTTTTGTCTTTTAGTCCCAAAGAGCATCTAGAGCAATCTTAACTGCGAAGCTCGATTCGGCAGCCGAATAGATCTCAGAGTGATTGCGGAGGTCCCCGGGCAATATCTGGTAATTTCTGATACGAGATAAACTGCATGAGTGGTATCCATCCATACAGCTTCGGTTGAGACGGTGCATTATCTTTGAATGCAACTGCATCCCTACAACTGCATATCTTGCATTTCGCTATCTACGGCGTCGAAGTTGACACAGGTTGCATTGACATCGGATGTGATAGCTGCAACAGACGTGTCTTTTCCCCGGTTGATGGAATGGCGGCAAAGGAAGCACTACTATTCGTTGCATGTAACCCGACGGGAGTAAGGCACTGAGAAGAAAGAGATAGACTCAGGAGTGGGGTGGCATTTTCGGACTTGATGTGAAAGCTCCGCCACCGTTCAGCATTCATTTCTGATGGAAACAACCCCGACGTTCGTAACATACGAGGTGTCTCACACCTCCTCAGAGGTAGAAGAAAGAGGGATTCGTCATGATCTAGAACAATCAGTTTTCTAGCAGCTTGAAAAACACAGGCCTATCGTTCGTTCACGAACGTCTCTTCCTAGATTTACTTGAACATTCTGTTCACCCTCCTCCACAATGTTAACAGCATCGACCATCACGTTCGTTCTGTTTCTCCTACTAATTACCCACATCCTCCTCATACGCTATAAAAAACACCTTTCAAAAGTCCCCGGACCCTTTCTAGCAAGTTTCTCAAATCTTTGGAAAATCAAGGCCGTCTATTATGGCGATATGCCCGCTCAAAACATCCAAGTTCATGAGCGTTATGGACCTGTAGTGCGCATTGGTCCGAATCATGTCTCATTCGCTAGTCCCGAGGCTTTGAAGACTATCTATACAGAGCGTCCTACATTTCCAAAGGTGCGTAGTCTCGTCATGTAAATTATTGCTGAATGTTGAGGAAGCACCTTTGGAGCAGAAAGTGCTGTCTATACTAAAGATTCTACATGAAAAAATGACGGAGAGCTGAATAACTTCAGCGTGGTTGTAGCCGATTCTCTAGTGAATGAGCTAATACTGACTTCAATGGGCGTTACAGTCCGACTTCTACAAGCCGACGGCATCTATTTACAACGGCGGACGCCTTCAAAACCTCTTCTCCCTACAAGATGTAGACCACCATGCTCGCTTGAAGAGAACCCTCCTAAGTCTGTATACGAAGACTGCAGTGCTAGATTTCGAGCCTCGCATTGATGATACGGTCCGAGTACTTGTCAACAAGTTAGAGGAACTGACCACTCAACATGGAGGAATGGCAACAATTGATATGTCTTTATGGTTGCATTTTTTTACATTTGATTCCCTTGGGGATATCAACTTGTCGCGTCGGTTTGGGTTTCTGGATACAGGCGCGGATGTGAGGGGTATATTGGAGACAGCTGATCACATACTGCATATGACTGGGCTAGTAAGTAGAGATTGTGTTCTTCTCCCTTCCCCATTTCTCATATCCGCGGTAGTTCATGCGTCGATATTCGCAGGTTAAGAGTCAGCTGCCGGGTAGATTCATACCACTCGTTACCTGGAGGAATTGCATCACTCAAGATCAACGTTGCATTGAGTCGTTTTAACTTGAATTCTAGTTTGGCCAATCTCCTTGGCTGCAGGATCTCCAAATTCGTATCAAAAATCGGTGGACAAAAACTCGTCCCAATCCTCTCCTCCTCCAGTCGCTCTCTGAAGTATACAAACGCCTCGAAACTTCAAACCCATCGGGAGAAGAAGACATGTTGAGCAAACTCATCAAATTGCGAGAGGCAAACCTTTCCAAGATTTCAATCGACGAGATCGCTGGATCATTATATATCAATATGTAAGAGGCACCCAGATTGTCCAGAAGGAGCTGACATCAGATATCAGGATGGCTGGTTAGTCTATGTTAAGAGCCGCGCATCTCTTAAACTCCACTAACCCTCTTCCCCCGCATCTACCTAGGACATGATGTACTGGCGATCACTCTTCGCACCATATTGCACTATGTTTCCAGGGATGCCCGCATTTTCTCTACTCTTCGTAAAGAACTTGACTCATTTGGGAAGCCACAAGAAGGAAAAAAGTTTGATACAATTCCGTACTTCAAACTCAACACTTTACCTTATCTGTGAGTATATGGCCCCGCTCGAAACCCCCGCACCTGGGAGAAGAAGCAGGAAATCATCAACATGAAGAACCCCACACTAAGGACAAGAAAGTGACGCGATAATTCATGAAGCTCTCCGCACCCACGCAGGCACAGGCCTCACTCTCGAACGGGTTGTTCCCCATGGAGGCGCTACAGTGGACGGCTACTATCTCCCCGCAGGCACAATTGTCGGAGTCAACGGATGGGTTATACACCGTAACAAGTCCATATTCGGTGATGACATAGACGTGTTTCGGCCCGAAAGGTGGATTGAAGCGACCGAGGCGAAACGCTCAGAGATGAGGCGCTATATATTCTCGGTAATTTGCTTAACCCACCAACTACAAAACGACAAAGGGAACAAAGATTACTGACCATCTGCCATTGCCCTACTAGTTCGGCGACGGCTCTAGGAAATGCATAGGCCAAAACGTCGCCATGGCGCAAATTTGTAAGGCCATCGCGGAACTCCTCAGAAGATTCAATTTCATTCCATATGAAAATGCGGAGTGGCGGGTTCAAGGAAGCTGGGTTACAAAGCAGACAGGGTTGAGGATGAAAGTTTCGAGAAGATACGTATCGTAATACGTGTTTGAAATGTTTTCCGCATTATGCGCATCGCGAGTTACGTAGATTGCGCAACAGTGTGTATGTACATATGCTAGTGGTACGTGGTGCAGAATGGCCGGGAAGGCGTTGTGAATGTGTCGAGGGCCCCCTCCATCCGTCTCCCCCGTCTCTAATGTTGAAGCGTATGTGTTTACTCGAGATGAATAAGTGACATCTTACATACACAAGTACGTACGTTTTAGATACACACGGCGTATCATTCAACCTCATACTCTTTGGTGACTTCTCGTTCTTTTCCACACCCAGGTACTCTGTAGTGTATAGATTTTCTAACCTCACAGTCTACATTAGCATCGTGACCAATGTCCATGCTTTGCTTGCACATAAGTGCACTCTACCGGAAATCGCATCACATTGCTTTATCTCGTTAAAATCGTGGCCTGACAAACAAGGATTTGAGCCGAAATCACCTCTTCTTCCATCTTTACACAAAACTTGCCACCGGGTAATCTTGTCTGCGTATACATATCCGTCATCAAGGCCGTTGGAAGTCAAAAATTCTCGAGTCGCATTGTTTCTACTGTACAATCAACTCCGAATGAATACCTACTTCATCGTTTGGTAAAAACCTAGGGATCACCACTATCACCTAAGGAATGACGCAAGTGCCACTTGCAACATTCAAACATGCTGCTAGCTGGAAGATTAGACAATAGTAAATGCCAAGTTTATCAACACTTTTAGCATAGCAGGTGGGGAAAAAATGAACATTCAAACGCCTTTCCCCACTTTTGGCATGTGACAGATGGTATGGAAACATTTGATTCCGCAAGGCGATCATGCGGTCCGCTGGCAGCAAGACAGCTTCCAACAAGCAACAATATGAATAGATGATCAGTATGAAAAATTCGCTCCATGAGCGGCAGTCGACGAAGGTAAAGATAAAAATTGGGGTAAACATGAAAATGAAAATCGAAACCTTTCCACGGGAGAGAGATTGCGCTTGTCTGGATCCGATTCGGGTAGTGCCATCGGTAGACCAGGGGTCACACCTCCCCACTACTTTTTTCCGCCGCTATATTTAGTTCTGTGTGCATTGACAGGATTTTATCTGACATTGTTTAACCAAAAGCAACAATTTGCGGGGGATAGTTACTATCTCGCCAGAATGTTGAGTGCTACGGAGAATTATCATCAAAGTCGACCTGCAATGCCACAGCATCACATGCTAAAAAGATCTGCATGATCAATGATTTGTGCACTTTCTATCTGCTGAAATCGCATTATCCTCTTAGGCCAGATTTCTCTGCACTGTTCGTTTACGTAAATATTCTCTATGTTAGGTTCGCCAACTCAGCCCAATGCGCCCACGATGCATTACGGATCTAAAAATTTTAGTACACGGCAAATACCTTTCTAGCCATCGCAATGCAGGAGTCTTATATCAAAAATAGATCAGACAAACTTACTTCCATGGAATCCGATGTCGGCATAACGTCGAAATAGGGAGAAAGCCACACGCGGCAAATATAAACAACCCTGGTTGGTATGATGGGTGGTTCACGCTTCCAGCAACTGCATATTCGTCTTGGAAAAAGCTTGTGTTCAGTCCCTGGCTGCTTCGAGTGTATACATCGTTTCATCATCTATACCATGGCTCCGGGTAGGTTTACAGGCGGATATCTTCGTAAGACCATAAGCCACGCGGGAATTGCTAGCAAGCTCCAATCAACTTACTCGGCTCTCCGCAATTCCATACACAAAATTTTACATAATGGTTTTAGTTCAGCCGCTCACTAAGTGGCAACCGCTTTCTACCACTCTTCCCAGTTCCCCGGACAGAGCCTCCGAACCCTTTTCCTCGCGGTTGACCCGATGGTATGCAGGAAGCGACAGAATCGTGGTTTTGAGATCGGCAAACTCCATGATGCATATGCGCAATTGACGCAATTGCAGTACAGTATTCAACACTCACCGGCTGATGAAAATCTCCGAGACTCATAATTGGCGGAGAAGTGCAATTTTGTGCGATAGCGCACTGTACCACGTTTTGATACTCACCAGTGATCATGATCCTCCGCAAACAAGAGATGGAGTGCTTGCTCACCGCAGTAGAACAAATCAGTACATCCGATCAGAATACAAATAGCAGGTACCATCCACCCTCTTAATCTAACACAACATCACACATCCACTACAAGCAGTTCTACAGTTACATTTCTTCAACCAATCTTTCACTTCTCTCACTTCTCTCATTACTCTCACTATGAAGTACGCTCTCATCTATCTTGCTATCACAGGCGCTGCCACTGCCCTGGTTCTGCCACGAGGCGACGTGGAAAACAATCCTTCCTACTCAAGCGGAGATTCGGCAGGTCATTCTGTCGATGGCAAAGATGGCTGGCAACCTGAGCCCGAGAAACCGAAACCCACCCTAGCACCAGCACCGGCTTCTGCACCAAAGCCCAAGGAGGGTGACAAGAAGGACGACAAGAAGGACGACAAGAAGGACGACAAGAAGGACGATAAGAAGAAGGAAGACGACAAGAAGAAGGAGGATGACAAGAAGAAGGAGGATGACAAGAAGAAGGAGGATGACAAGAAGAAGGAGGATGACAAGTCTGGCGATCACTACTGAGCGCATTCGCATCTCGAACCGCCACACTGAAACACTCATCCCCTTTCTCTCTGCGCTTTGATTCCCATTGGGGGTACTTTTAGGCGGGAAACGCATCCATTCCTTTCTCAGACAGTTTTTACTCCTGTACATAATTCACTTTCCGTCTTCCCTTTCCTGTATGTCAATAACATTGGAGGATGAGTTTAGTCATTCCTTCTAGTTTTCAACATTTTGTACATAATAACAATAGCACGAGTGATTTATACTTCGATGTTCCTGTAAATGGATGGGATTGACACAAACATGCCAGTATTCATGTCTACACGAGGCCTTCCATTACTAGAAAATGACTTTTTCAGCGACCTATATATGGCCAGATAACCTATGCATTACAGTCTTCCTTGGTACCATAACAGGCACGATTCCTTGAGTCAAGGACAGTTCGGTTATATGCAACCTCCCCGTTCTTCTATTCCTCATGGCTTTTGTCGATGACACGCTAAATTGTATTTTTAGACTTTCCTCTGACGAGCGCTTTTGCGATTCATTGATCATTGCATAAACTCGTTGACATTCTTGAACAGCTTGGAGGAAAAGTAGCGTGTGGAAATTATCGACGAAGATTAGATATGGAACGTTTGATGTCAGAAACGAATGAGGGTACAAGCGTAGAATATGATAGGTTAGGGTTATTATATGTTCGTGGGAGGTGAAAGATGCGTGACGGTACGATGTTTATTCCCACGGTGGCTTCAAGTTCATATTCACGAGGGTAAAGTGACAGCGGAACCATTGTTACCTAAATGTTTGTGTTCCTTGTAATTCTTGATTCAGTGGCCTCCTGTCCTGTAGTACACAGAATGACACCATGTAACTGCAACGCTCATATACCACTTCAAGACACTACTAACTTCCATCGCCACAACTCTTCCCTAACAAACCATCTATCATTATCTCAGATCGTCGAAAAGCGTCTCGGAACTACTGTCATTCGTACCTTCACCCTATCCTTTAACAACTTCCCAAAAGATTCATCAAACTACATCTCATCACCATATTTGTCAGACAATCGACTAAACACCAAGGCACGGCAGTTGTACGGTGGAATCAACATGAAGGTTGGTCAAATCGCGAAGAAAGTCACTGGAAAAAGCGCCAGGTCCGAAAAGAGAGCCGCGAAAAAGGTGTTCGCGGACAACATTGAATACGAAATCGAGATGTATCATGACCAAGTGAATGATCTCGATGAACGACTGGAATATGTCACGTACCTTTACGATGAAAACAGAGGAATGTATAATCAACCACCTGATAGTGTCCCGGACGGAGATTTTGTTCTTGCCTGGACTAGCCTCCGCAACAGAATTGGAGAACTCCAAGAGTTTTTGGATGGTATGTGCGAAAGGTGGGATGGGAAGAAGATAGATCAGTGGGATCAGCAGCGTCAGCACCTTCACCAAGAGAAGAAAGATTTAGAAGAGCGCTCTCGTGATCTATTCTTAAAGGAACGCAGTGAGATCAGGAATTATTACACAACAAAAGAGGTGAGCTCAATGCTGCAAGATGTTCTGGGGCCTTTTCAAACAAAGCATATTAAGGAAAGGAGAGCCCGAAATCCTAGACATAAGTAAACATCGAGAGCGGAAGCAACAAACACCCACCCTTAAAGGTTGCAATATGAACATGAGATCCTTAAAAATCTAGTGTACATTTCCGATTGTGTATATGTGTCTTCGGCTTTCCTCATATTAGCATTACATTCTTCTTTTTGCAAGATACGACGATCCTAATGCATACAGTAGATTCCAGCAGGTCTGCAGTATAACTATCGCATCAAACATTTAACTATTTTGAATATAAAAACTACTTAAGCCGACTTTCGATCTGACAGTGAATGCATGATATATTAATCGAAACACATATGAAATGGGACTCATGGATATCCCCCACCTCTGTACTGGCACGCATTCGTGGCATATTTCGTGCTTCAAAAGGTAGTAAATGCCACGTATTCACAACTTGCTACGTAGCACAAGTAGTATGACAATGATATAGCCTTATTATCCCGTAAAACGTCACTAGTGATGCAACCCCCCTCAATAGGTCTTTCTATAAGCCGCTCAAGTCACAATACAAAAGGTTGCTTTGAGAACTACACTCCATGACAAAACAATGTGATTTATTTCGGCATCAGCACCAACCGCCGGAAATAGGCTATCCTTCTTGACACACTGCATGGCTTTGGAGCGTGATCATTCGAGAGATATTCTTGTACACTGCAGGTTCATGTGAACTCTATAGCCTTTTCCCAAGGAGACTTATGAGCGATGAAAATGTCATAGAAGTGTGCGCGATCCATGATCTCTTTGTCCTGACATCTATCGCGCATTTCCTCTTGACTTCTCGCATCCCGATGTCGCAGTTCTTCTGATCCTGAGCCCACCCTCTAACCTTTTCACTCTTGACGCCACGGATCATATCCTGCCACTGAGATTCCAGTTCTCTTCTCAGTCCGTAGTATTTCAATACTGGTCTCAAGATTGTGAGTCAGTCCCGATGGATCCTTTCGCAACTGGGAAACTCCAGAGACGGATCCGTCTCTCTCACCCCCAGTAGTCTCTCTATGTGAAGATGAATGTTCTTGGCTTGCGATATGAAATCTTGCTGTCCTTTCAGAATTGACTCCTTTTTTCGGATCATGTATATTTTTTCCCAAGCCGCTGCCGGGCTAGCCGTCATCTTGGCCAGCTCTGTCTTCGAGTCCATGATTTTACTCAAGGAACATATATTCCTTATGCTCTTTAGCCATATCGATTTAGTTGGGTAGAACGCGAAATTTGCCGAGTTTGATATCAAGTGATACTCGCGCAGTGATCGTGGGTTGTTGAATGAGGAGGTATATACTGGTATGATTACGAAGATGGAAGTGGAGAGCTTTATTCTTCGGTGGAGGGTGCATACAGCGCGGGTGGGCCGCCAGATCCCAAATTCAAGTCAATTTATGAGAATAGGAGTCCTCACCGAGACTCATGAGAAATTCAGGCTCTATACAACTCAAACTATCCTCGGGAGTGTGATGCAACTCTACGTCCTGTTCGTGATATAGCTCTGTATGGCTGCGCCCGTGTTCAAATTTTCCCACGCCCTTTGGTTAACACTATAGCAGTATAGGTTCTCTATCCAGCCAGTTTATGAGTATCATGGACACAAGCAAGCACACAGCGTCCTTCACACTGAATTATCACTTATGTGAAACTATTCATTGATTGATGACCATGTCCAGAGAATCTCGGCTCTACACAAGTTACAGACGAGCCTTACTATCCGGATCCAATGTACTCAGTCTGTGGGATGTAACGTAGAATGTAGTTAGCGCGGCCATTCCGCGACAACTGGTGATAAAACTTTGCCCGGATCTCCTCGTATTGAGCAAAACTCATTACTCTACCCCGGTATGCGATAGCTATGAAGTCCAGAACCCGATCTTCATATGAGACATATGATTGTTGAGAGCTTCGGTGCCTATCACCCCAAGTCTTGACTCTTTCCACTTCCATGTCGGTCGTCAACTCCTGCCACCTGAGATCAATTTGAGTGCTCTTTTCGCGAAACCTGGATATGGCGTCGCAGATGTCCAGCCATGCGTGGTAGACCTGTTGAGAAGAATGAATCGCCCTCGCATCGAGTAATCTTTCCATGCGCGTCAAATCACTCAACAAGCGGTCCAACAGGTTTTGTTGTTCGCTAAGGTGACTTTCCATTTCCCCCGCTTTTTTACTTCTGTCTTCTGAGTTGCGATGGTCTCTCCCGCGCTGCAACAATCTTCGTACACACGCCATGGTTGGATGACCTCTGGGTATGATGCCTCAAAACTCAGACGAACCTCGCTAGGTTTCGTGGCTCGGGGTTAAAATCTGATTGTGAAGAATCTAGAGATAGCACAAGATATAACTTCGACTACGATTTTGATAAAACAGGATTTTCATCGAGATAGGATGAAGTGAAGACGGCGTGTAGAGTAGTATTTAGAATGAAAGAACAGATGTTGTGGTGTAATAGCGGGTGCATTAATGTTCAATAATAAGCTATGTGTCGCAGAATATCTGCATATGAACCCAAGGTCCGAGTCTAGAATCGTTGACGTGTGTTGTCATCAATATCAATAGGTGTCACTAATCCTTCCGTGAAACATAACACTTGATTTTTGTGCTACACGATCCCAATGATGTGGCTATCGTCCACATAGCTTGCTTCCACTTGAAACTTTAAGGTCGATAGAATAATCTTCTTGTGTCGTGTCCCATCCACACATGAGAAATTCATAACAAGAGAGGACCCAATATTTTACCACCATTCAGAAACATCGAAACTAGTCAGCATTTCGCTGCCCCCAATTTGATCACGAACACGCTTTTGGTTGAACAAAATTTACATACCTCCAAAACTTAGAAGACTCAATATTATATATTTCGAATCCTGTGAAATGTAACCGCTGCCTTCTTCCAAGGAGAGAAAACGCTGCGACCACAAAATCATGCGCATTGTCCTTCTTAACTTCAGCTTGACAGACGAAGCTAAAGACGGCACACGGTGTACTCGTACTCGCATGCGCATTATGAATAACCAACGCAGAGGCCCACGTAGGACTAGCGCTCCGCCCTATTAGAAGTATAATTTTTCTTGCCGTCATTCTATGTTTGAGGGCGATGAGTAGTTGTCTGTGCAGGGAAGCGGAGTTTGCCAGCCTCACGGACATATATTCTTAGGATAAAATAATATAGATAAAATAATATTCTTAGCTGGGTCAGCTTGTCGTTGGATTGAGAAGCTAATGTTGTCGCAAAGATGATGCTCCCCGATTTGCAGATTGCAATCACATCAACATTATTAGGATAATGAATGCTGTGTTTTTCAGGCGAAAGAAGATACTACGAAATTGAATTTGGGCCTCACAGAGTATCGCTACCCTGGGTATCGACACAGGTAGGGGTAAAGAAGATACTACACATAGCACATGTGCAGACAATGAGCTCATCATGGGATCTATCCCAAACAGGCCAGCCAAATTCAGCACTCAGCTAAGAGGGATTAAGGAAACGCGAACGTCACTTTGCGTATCAACCCGAGATAGCTGAGTATCTAGGCTATAACGGACCCAAATTGTGTAAAAAAGACTGGATAAAAGACCTACAGGAAGATCATAGCACATTCTCAGTAGCCTCATACCGCAATCTACGTGATGCCTGACAATATACGACTAGGTATTTATGATATTAAAATAAATTGGAAATTACTAGGGTTTTGAGGTTAATCGGTACGAATCGGGAAACAGAAGTCGATATGGAAAATTGGAATCATCATAAGGCAGTGTGAATTGAGATGAGAGATCCAAAACAACAATTTCCATGTCCTTATAGTCTGATTTTCATGGTCAAATCAAATTCTTCGCCCGTTTGACCAATTTCATAACAAGTTCGCTCACTTGACGGCCTATTCCACTTATCCCTTGCGAAAATTGCCATGCGATACCCTTGAGCACTCCCCAAATGGCGTTTGCCAAAGAAATTCCGAGATTTTTGCAGACTGACAATAGCCAGACAGCAAGTCGATAACTAGCCCATGGCATTCCAATAAGTAGGAGTAGAAAAGCCACCACTTTGAGAATGGTTAGGAAATACGTAGCCATGCGGTTTCTTTCGCTAGCACAATATGTAGACCGTCTTCTATTCACTGGTATGCGACCAGAAGTATCGGTGGTGTACAGTCTGGGATTCGTCCGTGGAAGAAGAGGATCTGTTTCGCACGGTATATGCCATCTTGGAACGAGTGCTTCTGTTTGTCCAGTCATTTGTGGAGTAGGTATGGCATGCACCCGCATGTAACGTCCTGCGCAAGGAGCCGGCATGTGGACAGGTGTATCTACCGGTATATCGATTCGCAAGGGTTCTGGGTTATGTAGCAAAAATGGAGAGGTTGTCGGGGGCGCATTGATCTCTAGCAGGTTCTCATATATCACTGGATCGTAACGTCTCTGTATGGCGTAGCGGGCTAGCTCGCAGAGTGAACTTGATTCAATATTTCGGCCAACGTCGTTTCCTTTCCAAATAGAAGGCCATGTGTTCTCCAGCCATACTCCAGGACACCAGTACGGTTGAACATTCACCCATATCATGCGATTGAACTCCTTTGATGCACCCAATCTGAGTGTGAGAGTATGGTTATGCAATGGCCAAGCGGGGTGAATGGGAACATAGTCCTCTGGTTTGTGACCCCGATATCGGATCTTGATGGGGATTTTTTTCGCACCCCCAAAAGATGTCAGCTGCATTGGTGTTATTTTTTGATCAAAAAGGTAAACTGGATGTACACACTATGACAATGGTAACATGTTGAGTGGTTTCGTCGTATCCAACAACAAGCACGGGATGGCCAAAGCACTTCTGTGGAACGGTATTGTACGACTCCGATGATTCTGGAATACAGACATCGTTTAGCCTCGGTAGCCACCATATAGTTCCAGGCAAAAATCGCGAATTGTCTGCCATTTTCTCTGCTCAGAGTACTTCGGTTCTGTGTGAAAAGACTCGTTGTATTTTCCTTTGGTCTCTCTCATCTAATCAAACATTTCGAGAGTTGCACGACACTATGGAAAGTTGGCACCATCATTTATCCATGAAACTGAGACGAGATATATAGCGCGCATAGCCCCCAAAGTTCATGCCTGCAATGACTGTGCCCCATTCAAAGCCACCGTGCTTGAAGCCCGACTTCTTCTGTAGCAGGGTTATACATTTCGTAGGACCAGCTGTGTTGAAAAGGTACGAACGCAGATATTTTGGACATTTTTTGCAGGGGTAGAAGTAGCTGCGCCGTCTAGTGCGCCATGCCATCTAGCTCGTGATGTCAGGACCTCAGGCCAGTTTGCTGTGCCGCAATAGTCCTTTCAGTCATCGAGAGCGTATCGATTGCGCCACTCGTCTCGTTACGCGCCGCACTTGAAACAGTATTTTCTGAACAATCATCAACCATATTGCAGATGAATCATTCTTGCAATAACATCGAATACGCCTGAGCGGTCTATCCGTTTAATCTCTTGTTATTTCCAGGTACACTAGTAGTGTCAAGACACCACGTGGTGGAACGTTCTGAGACATCCATCACTCATTGTCTGGGTGAGTTAAGCTGACTTTTTACTCACGAATCTTAGGTATTCGTGTTGGAAATCGAGGCCTTCGCATTGATTACCAAACAAATCCCGGAGAAACACTTCCGCAATATCCGCTCTCTGATCTTGAGCTTCCTCTTATATAATAGTTCATACATCTTTGGAACTTCCTGGGGTTCTTGTTTGGAGATACTGCGTAGAATGCCCAATCTAGACCGATGTCTGATGCGATACTTCATGTATTGGGATTGGCAAGAACCATCAAATTCGAGACTCGCAATACAAAAAGTGATACGTGATCTCAGAAGTCTACCTGCAAAACACTGCTTCTTCGTTCAATGGGTCTTTCATCATAGTGATGGCAAACACAACTGTTTCATATCACTATCCGCGACGGCGATCAAAGATTTGAGTGATGACGACCTGTGGCGGGATTGGCTTCCCAAGCTTGAATCAGAGCTCGCGCTGGCTGATGAGGCTTACGAGGCAAATGCACCACGTACAGTATGTAAATTATTTGAGAAAAATATTTTTCATATACGGTGTCCTATATCGCGGGTACAAAGTTAGTGCAATCTAACTAGGGTGGTTACTGTGCAGTATCAGTGTCTTATACGCCACACCACGTGGTGTCTCGAGTACCTGGAGCTCTACTGTACCTTTTAAATATACTATAGTATCTAGAAGATATTTACTCTATCTTAGAGAATGAGATTGAATTGGATCCTCACAGAGTATTGCTGCCCTGGGCATCGACACAGGTAGGGGTTAATCTCCCTTAAATGTTGTAAATCTTCAAAATGCTTTATTCTAGTAAAGCCCGAGTTGAAAAAAGCTGCCTAACAGAATTGGCTTCTTAAACTAAATATCTACTGAAACCAGCACTCAGCATTTGATACATTCCACTAGTCATGTTGTGCGTAATTCTCGATCATCTTGTTCCCGGGCTACAAGAGCGGATATGAGCGTAAAAAAACTACCTTTTTAAGACATATATCCAGCTGCAGTTACGTGGTGTTTGTCGTCGAATTGTTCGATACAACTGTGTTTTTCCACGTTATAGTTTCCGTAAAAGTATACGGAGGTCAAGAGCCTTTTTCAGCTCGGGTAAAGCCCATTGCTTCATCCACTTTGAGTGAAGCACCCTGTTAATTGTCCATCGCTCTTCAGGGTTGAATGTCAACATTCCACGAATCAGCTCGAGGATGGCCTCCGTCTCGTCACCATCTCCAAAGATTCCCTCTTTCTTAAACTTTCTCCGGTCTTCCTGCACGTCTTTTTCGAATGCCTCCTCAAGGAGAGGCCGTGCTGTGCGTTTGCCGAAAGGAAGGCGGGGTATTTCCTCATTCCAGTGCTCCCAATCTCTATCCTTTCCTTCCCATTTTCTCCTCCACGAAGCTGGCAAGTTGTGCATACCTAGAACATCAATTTGTTCTGCGACGATCTCATCCATGTCATGGAAGCCGCGGAAGAGCGGCTTCCTCCCCAAGATATCCCAGATTGCGGTACCAAGGCTCCATATGTCTGAGGAATATGAAAGAGGTTGATTTGGTCCGAAGTAGGTTTCGGGAGCTCTTGAAGCCACAGGGGTTCCGCATTCTTTGCCGAGCCGCGGCTCAGTGTCTGGACAAAACGCTTGGCCGAAGTCGCCAAGAATCAAACCGTGGGCGTCATTGATAATGAATTTTTCGGCATAATCACGGAGGTTAAATGGAACTACGGCTTGGGGAGGAACATTCGAAGTGAGGGGTTTGTTGTCAACCCGAGATACTCGTTTCCTGTCAGGTTCACCAAACCTTTTTCGAAATTCCTCCAAGGAAAGGTCATCCAACTTTGATGGAAGTTTGATCATTATGTTTCGGAGGCGGATATCTACATATACCGCTAGTCAGTGTATTTCAATGTTTGAAATGCATGTACAACAAACCTCCATGAGCGAAGCGTTGCGAATGGACGTAGCCCACTGTCATGACCAACTTTACGACCATAGCACGCGCGACCTGAACCGAAAACAGTCGACAAAATAATATTCTTTCGATGTCTCCTTGCGTAGGAGTTGATGTGTAGCATACATGGGTTCCATTGGGCCCACAGACCTCAAACGTGTCGAAGTTACTTGAAATATATCTTTCTGAATTTGCCTCTAGACCGTGGGGTAGTGGTAATTTTGGTATTTGCAGCGCCTGGAAAATTTTTGTTTCTTTCTGGGGAAGCTGTGCAATCGATATGCTCACTTTGACCACAATATAACAATCCGTTGTAAGGTCGCGAGCCAGCCAAATGGTGGAGAACCCCCCAAACCCCAATTTGCCCACGATGCGATAGCGATTGTGTAACACAACATCGATCATTATGGGGTGATATCCTTCAGGCTCGTACAGCTCCCACTGTTCCACACCATCTATCCAATGATATTTCATCGATGTATTGAGTGTCATTGTGGAGAACGCAGCGGAAAAGCGACTGATCCCGGTCGCGGTCAGGCTGTGCACGGCTGGACGTAGGCGGTAACTTGAGCTGGCTATGGAGGCTGTGAGTTGGGTCCTCCCCGCGAGTATTCGCAGCGTTCCCTGGCAAATGCGTGGAAATCTGTTTGACAAGTGCATGGTTATGGCGCGTGGGGTTGGTATTGCAAGCAAGCTGTTCTAGTAACATCAACGACGGAAAACCTGTACTTTATATGTTCGACTGCTCAATCGATGAGCATTACAGTAACCCACCGCCGTGGGGACTTGTTAGGGACCCTCCCCCCACCCGCATCCTGTTATTGGCACCCCCACCCTAGTTTTACGTTCGTGCTCGAGTGAATAGGGATTAGTTAAGGTAGAGATTATTAGAGTCTATGCCCCATAGTAAGAGCAATAGAATAGTTTTAGAATTTGCTCTTATCTCGCTCTAGGGGTAGGGGGGTGCCCCTAACAAGTCCCAGCGCGGTGTTCATAGCGTCATTAACTACCCACGCTAGGTCCCTAGTTACTAAGGTACTAGCAATCTATCAAATGAAATGTACATTGATTATGAATAGAGGATTGCTACCCTGGGTATTAACACAAGTAGGGGGGTATTATGTATGCACGTGGTTAGTAGAAGGCGGGAGTTAGACAGCGGAGGGTAGATAGTAGATGGATTGATTAAGGACGATAAAATACCAACCTCTAAGCATTAATTATAAAATATGAAATACGAAATTGATCCTCACAGAGTATTGCTACCCTGAGTATCGACACAGGTAGCGGTGACACTTGGTAATGTCCTCGGCCAGGACGGTCACCCACGAAGCATTATTACACGAATTAATTATAAAAACAAAAACACTTTTAGGAACATTGACGACGAATTAATCCGACAGAAGTTATTTCAGCATGTGCTCCCAAGCTGTTACTTGTTGTGTACCACAGGAAGCTATGTACCGCATGAAACCTTTCACTCACATGTTTGAGTCTCTGTACAGTCTTTCGCAAAAATTGACCCCAAATGACTGGCCTTCATACAATTAGTGAAATCAGAGAGAGGGTGATTGAGGTACGTTCCTTGCATCAATCAACAAGATCTACCGCCTTTCGATGAGACCAGACGCTCGTGGTCCTTCTATATACATATAAGTCACAAGCATTTACCAACCCCAAAATAAGAACCTGTATCAAAGGAGCACCAATCACCGGGCGCGGCTAAGTGCAGTTCTCATCTTTCTAGATCAGGAAATGAATAAATGTGCCATATAAGACTCTTGAAGATCTCGCCACTTTATCACACTTCTATTAATGCATGAAGTAACTTGATTGCTATTGTAATGAAAAATGTTCCTTCTCGCGTATATGCGACGATGAGCTTACAAGGATACTGGACGTTGAACGGACCTGAAATGATCCGTTTTCATGAATTGTACCATTACAGCGTTGGTTACAATACTTATTTTTTTCTTAAGATCTTGATGCCAAGACTATCGATTGATTCGCTCTACCAACGGAGGAATGTGACATTTGTTCTAGGGGTGGATATCGGAAATATATCACCTGATCTCTAGCATACAGTTGGAGGTATGACGAACTTCCTATAAAGGAAGGCTTATCTTATCCGTCGATCACTGCGCAGTCCTTCGACTGTGTCGGGAACCCATGGTCAAAATACGGAAAAAAACAAAATCTCGACAAAGCATTAGGACATGCCAGGCAGTCTCATCCACAGTTTGGCTAAGCTAGATAAACTGTTCCCAGCGAATAGTTCTAACACCACATGACACACGGAAATCAGCCTCGCTGTGTTTGAACCTACAAAACGGTCTCCAAATCCAACGCGTGCAGGTAGAGCTGTGCATAGGTAGTCGGGAATTTTGCAGGAGCATACTCAGACGGTATCTTGAAACACACGGGACCAGATTGTGTGTAACACGACACACCCCGGCCACAGTCAATACGTCCATGTCGTTTGAAGGGGCCAAACGCAACAAGGCGACAGACGGGCATCAAGCGCAAAACAGATTGCCAATATTTTTTGTGAGAATACATAAGGGCAATTGTATCACTGTATCCAGTAGATCTAGAAAACCATTTCGTCTCCTACGTTTGTCCTATCACTCCACTATGTTGTTTTCTCCTAAATCGTTGTTCAGGAACATAAGTGCTGGCCAGTCCAAACCGTCCTCGGTTGGAAGGATTGGCTGGCGAACACCTTCTATGATGATAGCAAACTACTTGGCGGGTAGGTTCTATTGAAGTACAAAAGCAAGAGCGCTACTCTAATCCAAAATAGCGACACTATTCGCTGGTGCGCACTACATGTATTGTCAAACAATCAATGGAAAGCTAGTCGAAGACACGATATCACAGAGCTGGAACAACGCCATGGCTGTCTTCTTCGCGCAAGGTTTTTCAATCACGCTGGCGGCTGCTGGGACCCAGGCATTCACTCAGATCCTCTGGTGGTTTCTTCGCCGTCGAACATTGGCTGTGTCAAAAATCGACGCCCTGTTCCGACTTAACACCAGCGCTTTCTATCTGTACAGGAGGGATCTCGTACGCGTAGCGCCGGCGTTGTGGTTCCTCGCCCTCTGTTTCCCTCTAATCTTCGTGGCAACGACATTTCCCCCTGGATCACTCATTGTTCAGCAAATACCGAAGACGTCTACAAGTCTTGGAAAAGTCCCTACCCTCGATGTGAGTGATTGGGGAAACGGAACAAAAGATGATATCCTTGAACACTCCATGTTATCAACTGGAAATAACCCTTCTCGGTAGGCGAGTAATTCGAGGTGATATAATGAGTGCGGTACTAATTCTGGGCAGGCAGCCACAACCGCGGTACTTGGGCATTGGTACCCGAACATTGCTCCAAGGAGAGTTTCTACAACGGCCTTCACCCTGCGGTTCGAATTGTACATACCAGGTTGAATTTCTTGGTCCGTCTCTGCATTGCGAGAACGCATGGCCATTTGGAAATTTGACATTCCATGGTGCACTCGATTCAATTTATTTTTATCTTGGCAAACATAATACCACAACCTCCACCGGTAACTCGATTCTTCCTATCAAAGTTGACATTGACCGCCAATATTACGGTTCTTTTTCCACGATACGCAGAAACAGCTCGTACACTGATCTACGGCGGTTCATCCTCCCGGCTTCAATGACAGAAGGCTGGACCCAGGTTCAGTGGTCTTCAGTAGGAGTAAGCGACTTTGCTCCTTCGAAAGAGTCTCCGGCTGCCTTTGACATATTATTTAGAAACATGAAATCCTCGGAGCTCATTTCCATAGGCTGTGTGTTGTCTAACGCATCGTACACTGCCCGAGTCGCCTATGTCAACAATGTCCAAACTGTTGAGGCAGATGTAAAACAAACCAACGTAATACACTATTCTATGTTGGGGAGCAATGAAACCTTCTTCGTAGACGCAATTTCGAGCAAGACTATGTTCGAGGGATGCCAAATTTTTGCAATGTACTGCGCTCTGGCATTAAACTTCATTGGGGATATAGTCAATCTCCGGACGCCAGGCGTGCCTTTCATTTCACAAAGCCCTTTTTTTAGTCAACATTTAACAAACCACAAAATTGGGCTCAATTTCGATATTTCGACGTCGAAGATCGAAGAGATGATGAAGAACGTCACGATATCCATCTTCAATCAGGCAACAAAATTAACGGATACCCAAATCACGACAACCAAATATATGGACGGCTATCTCTTTAGCGACCCAAAAAGGCTCCTTGTACCGTATTTTTCAGTTCTAGCCATTTACATACTACTTCTTTGCCTAGGGATATGCGCTATGATCTCGAACGGTGTCCCTGCTTCGGTTGGAGGTTTCGTGCAGATTTTGAGCGCGGCTAGCACGGCGACAGGATCATCAACAAGCAATACCGCACGCGAGGTTTCCATGGGAGCCCGACCTCTTCGCGACCTTTTGACTACGAAGATCCGGCTCGGAGAAGTGCGCGATGGGGTCAGTGAGAAGTCATTCACAGCGTTTGGGACAGAAGCGGAGACCACGTCACTCAGAAAGAAGTGACACAGCAAGCCTTTTTTTTTTTTTTTTTTTTTTGAGATTTACGCATGGAAACATGAAGACATTGAATACATAGTTGCAATGTCTGAAAGAGATTCACGTCATCGAGAGGTTGAAAAGAGGCACAAGAGAAGGAAATTATAGGAACGCCGTAATGCCATATATTGCCATCACGATATAAACCGCTATATAACTCACGATATAGCCCACGATATGGACCCAACCTGCGATCTCCGACTCCTTTGCGTGTCAACGTTCATCATCTTACACCGCTTACACACGCAGTAGCGTACGTGCAGAGGCAGCCAAGACAAGGCAGCCGACCCGCAATCGTCATACCAGATGTCCCCTCGGGCCCAATTCAACCACATTCCCCACCCAAACGATCCAAACTCGTACACCCTCACCCGCATTCACCAAATCCCACGCCCCGAAACGGCGAGTCGATGCGACAACCCAAAGGCTCGTACCTGTGTACCTTATTGTTCCGCTGGGCAGAAAATCCCACTCGTACGTCATCGTACCCCTGTCAGTAGCGGGCCGCACTCGGTCCCCATCAGAAACTCGCCGCGCTCACCCAATTGCGCTCTGCCAGCTGTACAAGCGCTTTTAAATGCTTGCAGCACGCTCGCGCCCGCCCGCGCGCACTTTACTGTAGCCTGCACGGCGTCACGCTGTGAGGTTCACAAAAAGAAATATGTGGGGAATGGCGGATAGGTCACGAGTGTTAGCGGTGAGCACACGGGGTAAGACGGATGATGGATGGACGTGGGTGGAGCGCAGAGGGATTTTCTATGCGCTGTTTCTGTGCTCTTCGTACCGTTCCGGTGTCAATAAAAACCCACGGGGGATCTGCCTTGTTCCGTCTTTTTCGTTTGTCGTGTGAAACGGACCGACTACCATCTCCCTCTAACCCGACGTTTTGGTGTTTTCGACATGGGCGCTACCACGGTAAGCAGATCATGTAGACTACGCTTGATGCCTGTTCCCTGGCTCAAAACTTTAGTCAAAAAAACCACGCGCGCGTGAGCGCGGAAACTAACAAAAGGGTAGAATCCGGATGTGGATCCTTCCAACGTCGTACAAGCGCTTGTCTACACGTTACTGGATGTTTTCGATGCAACGAGGGATCTGTATCAAACCCTGAGGTCGAAAGAGAAGCGGGATTATGAGCAGAGTCTGCGTACGAGAGGGCGCTCGTCGTCACGACAATTGGAGTACTTGAGGGACGAGGAGGAGAATGATAAGGGGGATGAGTCGCTGGCGTTGGATAAGTCGGCTGTGAATCGGCAGTTTGAGGCTGGAGTGAGGGAGGTCGGGTCACAGTTCGCCGTGGGAGATGGTGAGTTCGTTGCTATGTGTGGATTTCCGGGTTGGTTGGACTAACGTGTTTTTATAGTTATCACTCAGACGGCGTTACAGTCACAAATCATCACTCTCCAATCCGCACTCATCACGACTTTCCTTTACGGCCCCACGACACCTGACCCCATCTCCAAGCACCTCTCGGTCCTCGTAGAAGCATCACGAGACGCAGGCCTCCAAACCGTCGACGCACTCAACGCCCAGCAACTCCGCCAACTCTCCGTTCTCCCTACACCACCACGTTCAACACGCTCCCCAGCAGCCCGTTCCTCTCACCCCCTACGGCTCCCATACCCCGTGACCAACGAAACCAGCACCTCAACCGCCCTCATCAAATCCTCCCGCTCCGAACACAACGGCCGCTCGTCCCCTTACCCCGCAAAAACCACCATCCTCAGCAACACCACCCCATCACGCCCTCCCCCACAAAGAACCGACACCGAATCCACCGCCTTCTCCATTCCCACCACCTACACCCCCTCCAGCACGCAACCCGTCTACTGCCCCTACGCCTTAGACCTCCAACACCACACCTCACAATCCCTCTCATCCACCATCACCAACTCCACCCCTGGCACCACCCCCTTCTGCCCGCACTGCACACGCACGCTGCAACTCTCCCCCGGCAAATCCTGGGAAGTCATCAAAAAAGACCCCTCCAGCCCACGCGACCGCTGCTTCCACATCTCGAACCGCTTCGTCGTGAAATGCCACCGCCCCGGCGCCGACGCGGGATACCTGTGCGTGCTGTGCTCGCGGGGCGCGAGTGCCAACGAGACCGTCTGCGGCGATGTCAAGGCTTTGGTGAAGCATGTGTGGCAGGATCATGAGGTGTGGGAGTTGGAGGGGGAGGAGGATGTGGAGGAGTGGGGTGCGGGTGGGGGCGTGACGAGGAGGAGTAGTGTGAAGCAGAGAGAGGGGAGGAGGGATAGTGGGTTGGGGATGAGTAGTCGGAGGAGTGTTAGTTTGGGGCCGAGGAGGAGGGAGGTTGTTGAGGTTGTGGAGTATGGGAGGAGAGGGCGCCCGCATTAGGGGGTTGGTTGTGGTTGATGGGTTATGATTCATGGATTTCGGTTTGTTTTCGTGTTTAGTGTCTTATTTATTGGCGTGTTACTTTGTACGAATATCTTTTCCCTTGTGCTAGGCATATATTTCATGTACAATTGTCTCATCCACTGCCACTATATGTATATTTCCTTTTACTGCGCAGTGTTTGGCGTCCCGCATACTCATATCAGAAATCGAGATGTTCTATGTCAAACCTGTGTGCACGTCCTAGCTGAGAACATGTTTGTGATATTTCCTTATGATGATACCGCAAGTAATTCAATAACTGTGCGACGATATATTGTTTTGTTTTACATTTTTCTTATCAACTTATATCTCATACACCATATCAAAATCAAATCCTAGTTTCTATTCCACGTAACCTCCCCATCACCATCACCCATTTTCACAAGTTTCATCACATCCAGAACATTACTCCAAAACCCTGCCCTTCAAACCCCCACCTTTTGTTTTCCGCTTCGATCCGACATCCAGCATATTCACCGGACGATCCATACATACACTTATGTATGACCCAATACATGCGGTGAATAAATATTAAGAGGATCTTACTATACGTATAATAATGAGAAGGATTAAGATGTGCAAACTAAGCCCAACCCGGCCGCGGATTGTGGAGTAGTGGGCTCGCATGCGGCCCATAGCTTCGTCAGCGGCTCCTGGCGATGACGTCAAAGACAGGTTGACAGCGCACACATCTGAATTACTATACAAAGAGTGATGATAATGGGAAGAGGGGTAGGTGACGGCAGCGAGAAGTATAGATTAATGAATGCATATAGGTGAAGACTGAAGTGTGAATTGTTGTCGTTGTTGTCGTTTTTGGGTGTTTACCCCAGCTTTCTCCAGGTGGTGACTAGGTTTACGCTAGTCCGTATTCGGCATGGTGCATGGGGCATGAGGCAGGAGGAGCTCCCGAGTCAAACGTGAGGGGAAGCTTCCTCTACCTCTCCACCTCTCCTCCATACTCTGGCTTTGGCCTTTCACGCTTTTTCACTCTCCCATTACCCCCCTACACACGTCCACAAACACCAGCACGACCGGCACATTGCCATTGCCATTGATCGTTACTTGCGACCTCGACCGCGCCCATCATGTTCACGCGACGAGCTTGCGGCAGCGTGCGTAGCGCCATTTCGGCCCAGCCGACGACTAAACAGACAGCTACTCGCTCGTTCGCGGCGTTTGCTGCCTCCCAGGTTCCAGTTCGAGCACCATCCCTTGCCGATGTGAAGCCCGACGGTGCGGCAGAGTTTAACCGGAGACAGAAGGAATTCCGCGAAGGCCTGATTGCGGCCCAGAAGAAGAAGGAGCAACAGGAGAGTGCGTCTCCCCCCTCCGTCGCAACAATTGTTTGTAGCATTGCTAACTGTGTTCTGGACAGAGGAAGCACGATTGGCGGAGCAGGATGACAAGAAGAAAGGTGGCGCCCTGAAGACGCTCATCTACGGCACCCCCGAGGGTCGTGAGCTGGACCAGGATATCGAGCGCAGCTTCTCCCAGGTCCTTGCCCGCGGAAAGTATGTCCATTCGATTGTGTTCCACGAGGTCAAGCCCGACAAGGTAGACGAGTACACGGAGTTGGTTGGCAAGTGGTATCCCAAGATGGCTTCGGAGCCCGACAACAAGGTTCACCTCGTGGGAAGCTGGAGGACCGAGGTGGGCGACTGCGATACGTTTGGTAAGGCTCCTGCTGTTCAGCTTTTCTATCAGGGGAAAAGTACCCCATGCTAACGTGTATCTCACAGTCCATATCTGGGAGTACCAGCGATACGAAGGCTACCACGCATCTCTCAACGCTATCCAGAGCCACCCCGAGTTTCCCGAGTTCGACGCCAAGCTTAAGACGCTCATCACCGCCAAACGTACTTCGCTCATGCAAGAGTTCTCCTTCTGGCCCACGACCCCACCACGCCACCTCGGCGGTGTCTTCGAGCTCCGTTCGTACACTCTACACCCCGGAAACCTTCTTGAGTGGGAGACTCACTGGCGACGCGGTCTCAAGGCCCGTAGGGAGGTCATGGAGGGAGTAGGAGCTTGGTTCGTGCAGATTGGCGAGTTGAACACGGTGCACCACTTGTGGCAGTTTGCGAACTTGGAGGAGCGCAAGGTCCGTCGCGAGCAGAGCTGGAGCGTGGAGGGATGGGGCGAGACGGTCCACAAGACGGTGCCTCTGATCCAGTCGATGAAGAGCAGGATTCTTATCCCCTGCCCCTGGAGCACTGTCGCTTGAAGAGCCAGCAAATCGAAGCTGGAATCATCTTCCGACAAAACTGAACAAGAGCAAGGGCGTGTCTATGCTTTCTGATCCAAATGGCGAGGGCGTTTACTGGCGCATGGAATGGAAGGAGAAGGAGGGTGTAAAAATTGAAGTCGGCGGTTGATATGGAAGCATCTCGTGCGCCGAGATAATCAGAATCAATGGTGCAGCTATGGCTACAAGATGGAGAACTGCATGGAGATTACGGACTATCGGCTACGATGTAGCTTGGTTCGGCAAGTTTTCACATACATACTTGATTCCCTTTGTCGGACTTTCTGTAGGGAGAATTCAATCTGAACGATCAAGGTTTCAGTCAAACTGTAGTGCACCAAAATAGGCTTAGCGCGCATGGAACAAAGAAAACAAGGGAAAAAGAAATTCCCCACACAACGTCATATGGCCCCAACGCACCACTCTTCCATCACAAGCTAAACGCGAAAAACACCATCCCCTCTACATGAAACAAGACATCTACACCTACTGCAACACCCTCCCTCGCTCGACTCTCGCTCTTCCTCCCCCCACCCAGCACGTGTTTTTGCGAAAAAACGACGCGTAACATCTGCCAGTCATGGTGTACATTCGGCAGGACAAGCTGCCCAAGCTCAAGGAATACAAGTACCAGAGCGTTGACCACAGCCTGGTATCACGATATGTGCTCAAGCCCTTCTATACGCACTTCGTCATCAAGTGCTTCCCCATGTGGATGGCGTGAGTAACAACCACTTCCTGGAGCATCCAGTTTGGACCAGCACTGACTTGGAGGCAGACCGAATCTTGTACGTATCCTATGCTATGAGACCACGACCTTCGAGCGCGTATGATCATCGACTGACCCCAAATCAGATCACAACCCTCGGTTTCTGCTTCGTCGTCATCAACTTCCTGACGATGCTATGGTACACCCCGACCCTCGACCAAGACTGCCCACCATGGGTCTACGCCAGCTGGGCCATCGGCTTGTTCCTATACCAGACATTTGATGCTGTCGATGGAAGCCAAGCACGGAGAACGCGTCAGAGTGGCCCCCTGGGTGAGCTGTTCGACCATGGCGTAGATGCAGTCAACACTACCCTCGAGGTCCTGCTCTTCTCCGCGACCATGAATCTGGGCCAGGGCTGGAAGACGGTCCTCACCCTGTTCGCATCCCTGTCGACCTTCTACGTGCAGACCTGGGAAGAATACCATACCCACACCCTAACCCTCGGCATCGTTTCGGGCCCTGTAGAAGGTATCCTCACGCTTTGCATAATCTACGCCCTGACCGCCTACCTCGGCGGCGGCAGCTTCTGGCAGCAATCCATGCTCGGATCTCTCGGTGTCGCAAAACGCGATTCCATCCCTGACACTCTCTACAACCTCGCCTGGAACGAATGGTACATGGTCTACGGCAGCGTAATGCTCGTCTTCAACACCATTACTAGCGCCCTCAACGTCATGAAGGCCCGTCATGAGCGTGGCCAGCGCACGCGCGTCGCGCTCCTCGGCCTCCTCACCTTCGGCGCCGCCTGGATCATGATACCGTCTTACCTGTACTTGCAACCCGTCATCCTACACCACCACCTCGTTCCCTTCGCCTTTTATGCCGGCCTCATCAACGCCTTCTCCGTCGGACGCATCATCATCTCACACCTCACCAAGTCTCGGTTCCCCCGCGGCAACGTCCTCATCTACCCCCTCATTTACGGCGTCGTGGACTCGCTGGGTCCCTTCCTTCAAGAACGCTTCGGTTTCGGATGGCCCTCTGCGCTCGGAAATGACGTCTATCAGGTTGCATTCGTGTTTATGTGCCTCGGGCTTGCGATCGGCGTCCATGCGAGTTTCGTGGTCGATGTGATTTGGACGATTTGCGATTATCTGGATATTTGGTGCTTGACGATTAAGCACCCGTATCAGGACGTCAAGGAGAATCAGGAGAAGGTCAAGAAGGGCCAGTGATGTGAGAAGAACGTGAACGGGGAAACGGGTCTGAGGGGATGAGTGAAATGACTTGGAGTTTCCGGTGTAGGCGTGATATGGAGGGAAGACCTAGCTCATTGTCTCAGCTTTCTATTCTTGGTGGGTGTTTTGATTCTTCTTTAGTAACCTTTTTCGTATTTCCTGATAGGTCGAAGATTCGCATTATATTCAGCTAGGCGCATGATCAATGAAATACGGCGTTTGATACGAAAGCAAGCACTCGTCGAATGCGCCTCGTATCCGGATCCTGATCCGAGCTCAGAAACCAGCCCCCAATGATCATACTCAATAATGACTGGATCTTGGTTTCACAATTCGCTACTCCCTGTATTACATTATCCATTTCGACGCAAGCCCACGTCCGTTTCTCAATTAACCTCATATTGCCAAGTTCGATATCTCCCACTCATCGACGAATTACACAGCGAACTCTACAGCTCAGAACTTAGCGAACACGCGCGTGCATAGAAGTATTGTGTCTGCTGCTATTTATAATGCTGACTCAATATGGACCTCGTTATATTTGTTTCCACGAACACGAAATGCGCAACTTGGCGAACAACTTGGCGTTATACCGTGTTATCAAGAATTTCCAGCAACAACTCTCAATGAACACCCAGAATATTCAACCTCGATCTCGGTCAACACTCCATCCACCCTCATTCGCAACTTGACCTTGCGCAGATGCGAAATTGAGGGAAATGTCAATCATTAATGTATTCTACAAGCAACTCCCAATCCGGAACCATGTTCGTATATTTCCCGTTTGGGCAAAAACCACTAACGCCTTCCGGCTATTTCTGTGTCAATAATAAATGTTCTCGAAGTAGGAAAGAATCCGGGGTAATACGGTATAATCAATGGAATTACCGCGCCGTTTGATCATTGTACGGTTGCTCTGGGTGGTGGTGGTGGTCCGACTGATAGAATATTGATACATACATAAGGACATCCCATCCCCGTTGAACACGACTGTTACGTTTGTATATTTACACACAGTCTTTTCAGCGTTTTCTCTTGCATGGAAGATCAGAATTAACGTTATTAGTTCTTCGCATCATGAGTCCCTTCACCAACATCGCCGCATTCGCAGTCTTCACGCTTAGGTACACCACACCACCCCATACCTACCTCTCCAGCCCACCTTCTCCCCTAACCACCCACCTCCCACTAACTCCCACCCTCAGCATCCTAACCACCGCACAACCACCTCCCACTCCCAAACCCACCGTCGGCAGCCTCGGTGACGCATGTAACCGTTTCCGCCCCGGGGATTTCGATCCCCCCTGCGGACCCAACTTACTCTGCGTCCTCATAAACCCCCAGGTCCCGGATCTAGGCGGTACTTGCCAACCCACTCCCACAACTACACCACCTCCAACGCCGACGGCAAGTGTGGGACTCGAAGGCGATCTCTGCGGCCGTTTCCGAGACCCGCCCGATCCTCCTTGCGCCTCGAATTTAACGTGTGTGGGCGTGAATTCTCAGATCCCGGATCTGGGAGGCACATGTCGATCGCGTTCTACATCTACCTCTTCCACAGCAACGCCCACACCAACCGCGGGCGGGGAAAACGATCCCTGTGGCCGTTTCCGAGACCCGCCAGACCCACCGTGTTCTTCGAACCTAACCTGCATCCTCACGAACCCCCAGATCCCAGATCTAGGAGGCACATGTCTCCCTCCCCGTAATGCTACATCTACTTCCACTTCCACCTCACCAACGCCCACACCAACCGCGGGCGGGGAAAACGATCCCTGCGGCCGTTTCCGAATCCCGTTTGATCCTCCCTGTGCTTCACCACTTATTTGTGTTCTTACGAATCCTCAGATTCCGGACTTGGGAGGGACGTGTCAGACGAGGACGATATCGACGTCGATTACTACCGCCCCGACAGCTATGTCTTCGCCCGGCTGCTCAACGCGTCGGCATCATAGGGTACATGGCACTGTCCCACACGCAGAGTAAGTATGCTAGATCGCTGTCTTGAGGATGAAGTAGGGTGTTTGTGCGATTGTTGGTGTAAGTGCTATGGGGCGTGTACGAGTTGGGATTTGCCAGCGAGGAAGTGGATAGTAAAGTTATATCTCACTGCATATTTAAACCTAGAACTGTTTTGTTATGGTGTCTTTTGTTTTAATGATTTTTGTGTGTGATCGGCCATCTTAGACTCTCAAGTAAATGAACCCTCTTGTTTGGAATAATACAATTCCCTTTCTCTCTCTGTCTCATTGTCTCACTGTCCGACTATCGTTGTTACATATCCCTCAGCACGAACGTTGAAAACCAATCAATCAATCATAAAACGACCTAAATTTTCATACTAAACTTCTTATATACATATACCACCCCACCCTCGCCCCCAAAAACCCCTTTACGCACATTCACATCCCTATCCAAATCCCAAAATTCTATATAATCTCTGTTCCAGTCTTCCCACTCGCCTCTAAGGAACTTTTCAGTGTACTTTCCTTCATTCATCTTCCTTATCCAACCAAGTGAGATTTTTCATGATCCAGTAGCTCCTTCTCGCACAGAACACGAAGTTTAATTTATAACTAGGCGAAAGAAGGTCTCGATTTTTACTCCGGGGTGTATGTCTGTCGAATTTCTCAATACAATTCAATATATATTCAACCCAGCCTCTTTAAGCCCGAACGGTATGGTTTTCCTGTTAGGCATGTTGTGAAAAATCTAGTGATGTCGTATTGTCGGTATATTTCGTCTTTTGTGAGGCGTAATACCAAAACCAAACCCTGGAAATAGGTCAAAGCAGTCGAATTGCAGTGATCGGACGTACCACTTGAAGGCTTCGTCAATGCGGGGTCCCCAACAATCGCATTTGCAGGAAGCCGTTTTGCGGTATATATAGCTCGTTCTTCACCGCCGGGCAGTCCAATATGAACTGAAGGTTGACGCGGGTGAGTAGAGAACGCGGCGCTCACAGACGGTACCATCACCCACTCTTGGCAAGTGCGGTGACCGCACAAAGGCGTGGGTGTATGTTTCTATAGCGATTCTTAACCAGCAAGCGTACGGGCTCATCTTCGGAAAAAAGAAAAAAAAAATAAGATATTCCCATCCTTCCAAATTTGAGCTCAGCTTAGCCCACGTTTTTCGCCGACAACGACAAGACGTGTTCGTGGGTCGTCTGGGTTTTTCTTGCTGGAGCAAGAAAAAAACCTCAACTTTTGGAGTAGTTCGGTGCCAGCTGTGTATATATTGATCCAGAGGCTGGTGTTTACCACCTCCTCGTAGATATGTAATTTAACAGTATATAAGAGGCAATTTAACTTGAGCGTGGCGTCGCCCACATTCTGCTCTGGAATTGCCATCAATATCGTTTTCCCACTCGTCGTTTTGCAGGGTTCGCATATCTCCTCTCCACTGGGAATTATAGTTGTTGATGTATATGCAGATCGTTTGTGCCGATACTTCCGCTTTCTCACTCCGAGAGAAATATATATGACAAGACTCTTGTATTGTCGCGAAGTGAATTCTTCCTTCTCTACTCAACTTTGCGCAGTATATAGTCGGTTTATGATCGTTATATAGATGTGAAAAACACTCCTCAGCGCCTACACTTCGAAATCCGGCGTGAAAATGATGGTGAAAGATGGTGTTGTTCTGCAGACAGTGTTGTATAGGAAAGAGCTCCAGGTCCAAACGATTCAGTCCATCCGAGTTCCATGCTCCCACGCGTAAAACCTGAGTAACCCGAACTCCAACAACGCCTTAGTCTCCGATGGGCAGTCCTAGTTTTCCAGAGAGCGTGATTCCGAGTCAGGCCGTGTGCGTGCGTGCATGGCGAGGCTGGTGAAGGAAACATCCAACTGCAGGTTTGCGCAACCCTTAAATAGAAACCTCCTTTTGGAATGGTGAAATTGAATAAAGAGAATTCATCTTCTTTGAGTACGCGTTTTGGGATGCCTCCGATACGTTTCAGATAGTATAGTTCGTGGCGACATATAGGACAGTAATTTTGAGTTGCCGGAATTATTGTCTGCAATCCTACACCGTAGACACACTTTTCGCGACAAATTTAATATATAGCGCTTGATTCTGTCCTTGTGCTTGACAGAGTTATATATTCGTGTCGTACTGTAGTCGTTTTGTGCGACAAGGACGGAGAAACGTGATGGTATATACTCGCTCGTTTTGACGAACATTGAGGGTGAATTTCTGAAGGCAGATCACAGGTAACTTCTGAAGCAACTGCCTTTTCGAATGTTGGTATATATATTTATAGGCAATCGAAAACAGACTTCGAGCGTTGTGACGGTGTTCAATGCTCACGTGTTGATCGTTGTTCTAAAGGGTTGTAGGCTGGAAGGTTGGGACTATGCTGTTATTAGGGCTCCGGGAGACAGACGAGTAGTTGTTCAGAGTCACTGCGATGTCTGCCATTCTTCCTTTTGCCCTTGTCGAAGGTTCTACAGCCATTTTGGAGTTCAGCGACAACGGCCAATTGACTGTACAGAGTGGTTGGTGGGGTGATCGCTCCGTTGCTGAAGAGTCCATCTCCACCTAAACACGATGGCCTCTCCAAATGGATGCATTTGGTCAGAATCCAGAAACTGAGCTTGTAGCGCGATGTCTGCCGTTGATGAGTTATATATCAGGATACGAACAGGTTGTTGTATATATAGGTCAATTCAATGGATTCTCTCCTGCACTTTCGCATCGAGCTCGCTCTTGGTTAGGATGATATTGCGTATAATAAAAGTGTTTTCTTTTTTGCAATTGATTGGTGTAATCAGTCACGGGATCAACACTGGTTTGGATCTTAGGTCACGTGTTTGGCTAGGGACGTGCTCACAGGCAACTCAAGAGGAGCCTTTGGCATGTTGGGATTCGTCTTTCCGGAGTGGCCGCAGCGAATGCAGGAACTCTTCGCAAGGTGTCTGCGAGGTTTGTCGGTATTGCGTATATGTACGAATCGCCCAATAGCGCAACTTCTTAAAGAGCCGTCCAATAGGTAAGATGACACTTGGGCAAGTTTTTTGTAATCTTTGTCCAGAATGTGCTCCCAGGCATTAGTACCAAACTCAAGCTCGGCATATTATATAGTTGGCACCGGGGCGCGACAGTAGTATTTCGAGGAATAAGGTATATAACAACAGTTCTCCTTTCTTAGAAATGTATATATTGATTGGGACAGTAATTCGTATATATGGATTGTTGACACGAATTCATTCTGTATATATCTTATGCAGCCGGTTTGTTATTGATGTACGCCCTAAGCTCGTACATGATGCGGCCTTTATCAATTGAACTGGAACGGGTCGTAAAAATGATGTGTTGGAAAGTAGACACGGCTATTCAGCCGCTACTCTGCGTCGCCTCGGTTCAGAGTAACCTCGGTTCTTTCGTAAGGACATCTATAAATAAGCGTCAGCAGTCTGATCAGCCGTTGAAGTGATAGCGTTTTTCCTTGGTGCGAGAGAACCCAGCATTCATTTCATTTACTTCCGGTCACCGATCGCTCGAGAAACTCGGTCAGATGCACCTCCGGGCAGATTCAGTATAGATGACGGTTGGCGTGAGGTGACTTAGGCGAATTCAGCACTCTTTGAGGTCTTGAGTGTCTGTTTTGGACCCTTGAGTTATCGGGGGTGGGCCAGTTGAATCCATAGTAACTGTGCCCGCGATGGTTGAGCTCCTTGAGTTGGCTTTAATAGGTCTATGCAATTCGGAGGGCGATATATACGTTTCCGATCAGCCAGATCAACAACGTTTCTTGCGCAGGTTGATTTTCAATTCTTTCTCAATCTTCTTATCTCGTTCCCATGTTTCTTCATCGATTTGAGATTTGACTTTGACTTCCGATTGCGTCAGCGTAGTCGTACCTGTAATGGTTGTAGGGCGTATATACAAAATAGGAAATAGTAGGTTATCCTGGGCTTCACTATACTCGGTCGAACCAATGAAGGAGGTGAGTTTCGAGGGATGCAAACAGTTCCGCGCCACTAGATTCGGGATCCAGAGGTTCCAGACCAAGTGAAAACTATGCGACTAAGATGTGGTTGAATCCTGCTGACACGCTGCTGACACAACTGCCTCATTGCTTAACAGAAATAAGGTCCTTCGCCCCAGCATAGGACCCTCTGCAAAGCTGACGGCCGACTCCATAATAGGTGATACGCCACTTCCGCAACGAATGATTCGATAGAACCACCCTCATTTGCTAAACTCATGAGGCTCTCAAGTAAAATACATCATTCCCTCGAAGCGCTACCTCAAGTGTAAAGTAGGAGGTGATGAAGATGAAGTTCTTGACCACATTCTGATATCATCCGAGAGAGACAGCTCTGATATGCACATGTCGCTTGTTTGCTTGACCCGGTGCTTGTGGATTGTGGTGCTTGTGGATTGTGGTGCTTGTGGATTGTTAGCCCTGAATGAACAAAGAAAGTTTACCAAGCCATCAGGACGTAATACCCAACGGCTATCTACATGTAGTCTACACAAATAATAATTTTTTCTCGGGATTTTGCTTCCGCGTTTTACGAGTGTCACCTCAAGCAAGGAGTAACAGAAGTCTACCAGGCAATTTCACAAAAACCCCGACGGCTATCCACTCTACTCTCCCCAAACAATCCCTCTCTCGGCTTTACCCGTCCGCGTTCAACGGATGTCACGTCGAACAAAGTGGAAAATTACCGCATCAGACGTAGACTATGAAACGTAAGTCTGGACTTACAACAAACAATGCAGCATTCGAAGAAACAACACAAACAAGAGCTTGAGCAATCTGTTCGCCAACAGCCCCTTCGCGCTAGGAGCATTCGCGTAAACTAATGCATTTGCGGTTAGCGTGTATAATGATGATCGATCGATGCTGAACGTCGTCACCGCATAGTGAGACAAGGCAGGTAACTATTCTAAGTCCTCTTTATTGAGAGGTGTAGTAGTGCTGATTGCGGTGGTTCGTGCGCAAGGTGGGGATTTTATTGTGTTGAGGCGTGCTTTTGCACTGGATCGGGATTCAAACAGACAAATCTGGTCGAGAAAGGCCGCATTGATACGAAAATGATTAAAAACAGGCTTATCACAATGGTTGACGAATCCTTCTTCAACAAGCTAGATTTCAAGACTCGCAATTATTATGTAATCGCGAGACTAAATCGTGGAAGTAATAGCCTGTTGAATTGCTCGGCCCGTCTGATGAAATAGCATCCAGTTGGCTTACATTGCTTGCAAAGACTTTCGTGATACCCCAAATTTGTTGTTGGCCTTGAAGCCAAAGGTTAAATTACTTGATAATGTAAAACTTCCTTTAACCGTATGCATTAGGAACTCAGCACTCTCTCCCACTGTTGCTAGAAGTACCTGTCTAAGTCCCGAGTCTGAAGTGACCTCGCCCGACAGAGATTCAATACGTTGAGAGGATTATTGTTTAGTCATCACTGCATCTGGGCGGGGGCTGAACAACCGAGTGCATTTGCTATTTCTGCAATGAAATGGGTGTTTTTGAAGTGTGGAGTTTTGACTAATTATCTATAGTTTGAGGTTAGGATTTTGAAAAGACGATAAATAGTCCAATTGAAAAGGTCGAGCCAAAATCCTTCCGGTCGTAGCGGAGATGGTGACAGGCCCAAGTGGAGTGAAAGTTGTGTTTTTGGATTGTTGGATACATATTCTGTGGAGAGCCCGCAAACAGGAGTCATAGTGCTCTCGTCACACCTAACCTCGACAGTTTCGACAAATATTCCATTTTGGAAAAATGACTCTGCTCATCATAATGAGTAACTAATGAAGACTGCGCAGGGGACGGGTACCTTTGCCGTATTCCTCGGACCGGATTATACGAAACCATATGAGCTCTGTTACTGATTAAACAAGTCGATTGCGAAGAGAAAAACACTTTTGATGAGCTCTGTTACGGATAAGATGCGGAGGAACCACCATTTTCGGCGAGGTCCGTGGATTTGTGGATCTCATCGGCTGAGCTTACTTCATAATCTTCAGAGGTACGATTATTTTTACGACTCCGGTGGCGGCCATTCAACTGTCGTGCGCAATGATTACCACTCATGGTGGAATTTGTGTTAAGCGGCCGAGCGACTATTGTCACGATGACTCATACGCACGTCGTAGTTTAATCGTATGCATTATGAGAAAAAGCTAGCCCGTAGAGCCCTCGGCCGTTGATGCAATGTCCGTTTTCGGTATGAAGGTCACAGAGCCAATCGATGGACAGTATCATTGCATTGGTTCCAGAGACACCAAGTACATAAGCACGAGCTGAACTCTAGGCTGCAGCCTTACAGGTCAATGAACATCCAGTAGGAAGGGATTTATAGACCCGTGGGGTTGACACAGAATACAGGGGGTGTGTGAAATATCGCAAGTACTGACGAGTTGATACCTGTAAAGCCCAGGATACCTGCAGTCACGTGGTTTACTATAGACTACCTGATTAGTTCATTCCTATATCTAAATTGGACACAGACATACATACACTCGGAGGCTGCATCAGATCGTTTTGCGCTTCCGCCAGCCCCTACATGTCTTCTATATGATGCAATTTGAGTCCAGTATAGCCTTGCGATGCGTCACACCCAAAAACGTAGTGACAGTACAAGATGGCTTGGTCCTGGCTGCACACGAAACCTCGGCTGCCTTGATCATATTTCCCAGCTACAGAACGGAACTGTGGCTAGCCGATATCTCTTAGGCAACTGAACAATATGATAGGCAATTCTCAGTTCATGCGCATCTAATGTAGCCTACGATTGCGAGCGCAACTCGTAAACCACACAAAAAGACGATCGATTTGAATACAGGACTGCAAATTCCGACTTCGGGTCGACCATGAGAGGTTTATAAACTTTTGGTCGTTCACTATTTGAGCAAGCCACATCTGACCCTCTACGTCCGTAAGAGTCATGTTTGAAACTCCGACACAAAATCTCCGCCGTTTACATAGTCTTCACCGCTCATATAGAAGTGCAACCTCCGGAGTTACATTCAATGGAACGGTCAAGATTTGCCAAGAACCACCCCTCATGTTCGTACTTCTCGTATTGCGCTGCGTGATTTTGAACATCAGTGCCAGCTTACTGTCTCAAAGGAATACCTGCGGCTAAATTAACCCTGGGGCCAAATTGACTGGATAGGATGCCATTATAAAAAGGTGTTATATTTTTCCCCGAAAAACGGTTCCCAGGATCTCCAAACGGAATCCTAAATCACGTTACAGCTGAAAATGGAAATGCCGACAGAGGAGTGGTGGTTATCTATGCCATTGATAGAAGGCTTGTTCGATGAGCCGCACGATTCATCCGGACCTTCATTAGCTGCCGCCTCTGATACGAAATTCATTTTGGTTTCTGATGGTTTGAGTTCCTCCGATTCCGCTGCACGCAAAAGACGCGGCCATACAAAATCACGCTTTGGCTGTTTCAGCTGTAAGAAGCGAAAAATCAAAGTAAGTTGGATCCTTGCCAAACATTTTGGACCCGCTGACATGCAGTAATAGTGCCAAGAAACACGCCCATCTTGTTCTAATTGTCTGAAACATGGATCGACCTGTAAATATCCCACAGCTCCTGGTCATATCCAACATGAACATCCCATCCCTAATATCCAATATAATGGGCTGTCTGCTACTCCAACCACGTATAGTGGAAGTGACATGCGGCTCTTTTACCATTTCTTGATTGCTGCATACCCTCGCTCGAGACCAGGTACGTAAAACTGCGGTCAAATCGGGGGGTTTTTTTGGCATCGAGATTCTTCTCCCCAGATCACACCTCAACGGTGGTGGGCCAGGTCAAACCCCCTTCTTTGAGAAAAGAGTATCCTAATCAAATCTTTAGAGCATAAAGCTGTGTGGATCAAGGAAGTTCCGGCAATCAGTCATAAGGTATTAGTTTTCTACATTGATTTCGCACAATATGCGCCTGACAACACCTAGTATGACTATCTGATGCATTCTGTCCTTGCACTATCGGGCTCCCATCTCTCTATACTCAGCGACGACCCAAGTTGCCAAAGGGCTCTATCGCATCGACAGAAAGCTATCACTGGACTAGAAGAGGCATTCGGCAGGTGGCCTTCAAGTACTTCAGAAGCACATATCATGCTCGCTACTTCCTACCTTCTTGCTGTTCAATCGACATACATATCCGACGGCGCCCTCGATCATGTTCTTTCCTTACGTGGCTGCGCTCTACTATCACGGTTAATCACAAATAATCGACTTGAGGGCGCCTTTTCGATTGAGCCGCGTTTAAATAGTGTCGGATTCGAGCCGAAACTCGAGAACTTTGCCTCTGTATCCCAGCTGCTTGCCCGCGATGTGTTTCAATCTCTAATGGCGTTCTCACACCTTCTGAATGCCGGAACGGACATTGAGAGAGCTCTGTTTGCGCAGTTAGTTCAGACAATTCGTCCCCTCCTGATACCTGTTAAAAATTCAGAACCACCGGGATCCCCATCAGCTATCCACACTGAAATGAATTCCGAGCGGACACGTGCTCCCGCTTCACGTAAACAGGAACCATTTCTGTCGCCCACTCGCCATAAAAGTAACCCAACTTCTCTCCAGCAATTCACTACGGCAAACGAACAGACACGATTGCAAAACTCAGGAGTTGTCCCAGAAGTGCCTGCCGATCACAAACCTAGAATCCGTCGCTCATTCAATGCTCTGGTGTCGAGCTTCCTTATTCCGGTCACTTCCCCACGAGACGATGTCCTCCACCTATATTCGCCATCAAATAAGCTGGGGAATATCGTTCTTGCACACCTTTTCGCTGTTCACTTCATTGTTTCGCCTTTATGCACACCGGATTCTTGTATGGCAATTCCTATCAAAGGTAGAGTTGAATGGGTCGAACAAATTATAGACGCAATGGAAGACGACGAGGAGGTGCAGTGGACAAGATACATGGAATTGCCATCGCGTATCCTCAGAGTTGTTCGGTGTTACTTGAATCAGAAGCGGGGTTTGACATTCGGTGATATTTATGCTGTTCTCGTAAAAGATCCTGGGGTATTTAGCGAGGGAAGGCTACCAACAATCAAGAAGGCTGAGTCAGACTTTCGCAGTCAGGGTTAAGGACAGGAGAAGAACAATCATTATTTGGGTATGCGGTGGGGCCTAAAGAGATACGGATCAAGCGCGGGATATTTAGCTGCGATGAGAGAATGCGTGGTCAGCACGAATCAATGCGTTAGATTGGTTTTTGTTTGCGCAACACTGTGTAGAGAGTATTATGAAACTTTTAATACTGTATCAATATTGCCAAAATTCAGATACTCTGCGATGTGGAATATTTTGATATCTTTGAGAGTCAAATGACACGCTAATCAGCACTCACGTTTCCGCTTTGCAGTTTTAAAAACTTGTAACGATACTCTGGGATGATTCATTCTTACAATCTAATATTCTTATTGATTCGGAAGCAATGACGTCGCTATTTCCTCAAACTCAGTCCTAAACTGCAGCAATTCCAACCATCGGGCTGGTATAGCCTCAATACCGTCACGTGCTCCTAGAAGACCGCCTGCAATGGCCCCGTTCGTGTCGGTGTCACCTCCCAGCCTGACTACATCAATCAAAACTTCTTCGAGCGGACGGGGGTCAGTCAACGCCCCAATAGCCACGCTCAGACTTTGTAGAACGTATCCAGATGTGCGGTCAGGAAGCTTCTCGCCGGGGCCAGATGAGGCGTAGGTTGAAATAGGCATACGGTAACCGGTCGAGATCGCTTTTCCGACAATAGGACAGTCCAGTTCTTCTGCTAGCTCTTCGCCGCAGCTCACCGCCTCCGATACACTTTTTCCGCTCACAAGCGCAGCAACTATTTCGTTGTACACGGCGCAGGAAACAGTGCAGCGAGTATCATTGTGGGTGATCGCGCTGATTGCCTTAGAGTCATGGATTCTTTCTGCGCGTGTCTGAGCAAAAAGCGCCGTCGGTATGCATCGCATCAGACTTCCGTTGCCCGCCATTCCAGGGCCAGCGCCGCAGTAACGCGGATCTCGGGTCTCTTCGTAATTGGAAAGGCCTATCGACGTAGCTCCTCCTATATCTACAGGCCCTTGGCCCAGTGTTCGTTCCGGCCATTCACCGCTGTACCACTTCAGTGACCAGTCTGCCGCTGACTTAACAATGTCGAAATCGACTGTCGGGTTGGATCCTCGCTGAACTACTGCACGATCGCGATAGGCGAGAAGAACCGCACGTGTGAGATCCGTGTCGTCGGTTGCTTGGCCTGGCCACCAGCCAAAAGTCCCGCCTCCAACAATGTCTCGCAAGCCATTTGAATATTTCTGTTGAATCTGTCGATGAGCTTGGAATTCCACTGTCGCACCAAGTGAGTCCCCGGCGTGCACACCGAGAAGAGCACCAAGTGTTTTGGAGAGTCGGGAATTGGATGGTGATTGGACGGAAGCGGCCATGCTTTTTTATGATGTTCTATCAATGATGCTTCAATATGGGTGGAAGAGTGGTGGAAGAGTCATCGAGTCCATCATATATGTTGTTTTAGGGCTGGAGCCTAGCCAGCACCCAGAGGCTTACATAAGAATTCGCACCGCCACACTCCACTCGTATTACCGAATCATCTCATCGTGATCCCACACATGCACTGAGGAAGTATTTAAATTGGATGCGACGGCGTGTGGGACTGAAAAAAATCATGTAGTTGAAGAAGCATTGGGTAGTTTGCGCGAAGAATTCAACAATCACTTTATCGGATCAACCGCAGGGTCAATGGCTACGAAATGTATCGATATAAAAGGTTCTGTCTGGTGGGAAGTCCACTGAGATTCTCATTTCCTGGAAATTAAAGCAAGAATCACTCATCGGAATCATTAGTGTAAAATTGTCGTTGCTCGAAATGTGGTGGCTCTTCGTCATTCCTGTCCTTTCTTTCGCCGTTGCTCTGGTACCCCCTACCGCTCCTTCTCTCATTGCTGTACCAACCACACACGCCAGCCGGGAACTCTCAAAACACTACAACCGTGCTACTCTCGATGCTATACCAACCACGGACATCAACAAAGAACTCCCAACACACGACAGTCCTACGCCCAATGCTGCTGCATCCACCAGAATCTACCAGGAACTCCACTCAGACAACAAACCTATTTTCGATGCTGTACAATCCGCCAGAATCAAACACGAACTCTCAGTAGCTTTAAGGTCTTCTCTCAGTCCTATAGTATCAGCCGACATCGACCATGAACTTGTGACAGACGGCTTCGTTGAAGACATGGGGCACCTCATCCACGATCTCAAGCAAATCAAAATTATGAAGGACTGCTTCATCGTCAGTAAGTTCTTCTGCGGAAGCATTAAAAATGACAGACGCTATGATCTAACTACTTTGTTTGAAATAGAATGTCTGGCTTCGCTCGCCCCGCATATCGTTGGTTGCGCTCAGGCAATCGCAAATCACTTCAGTAATGACGAAAAGCCATGGGATGATTGGAAGTGCGCTGCATACATTTTCCAGGATATATTTAACACAGTATGTTGTTCTCCTCCTCGTGGGCGTCTTGCATTACATCTGACACGCCTTCTTTAGCCAGCGGCCTGCGAGACATGCTTCAAACGAGTGGCACATATGGTCGACCACTTCTGGGAAGTCAAAAAGAACTTAATATGTATCTTCAAAAATAAGTGCGATGATCCCGATCATTGGATAGACAGCCATCCTATGGACAGCCATCCTATACACAGGCGTGCGATCGATGAGATCCATAGTAGTGATTTTCTTCTCCCTCTCGTTTGGGGGCATTTGATGCCTCACCTAGCTCCTCACATTCAACACCGTCTTGTTGTCAAGGATGGCTCTAGAGCTGATTTTCATAACATTCCGGGGATTCCACCTTAAACTTCCTCTTTTTGAGCGTCGCAGCACTGGATTTTTCAGCGTACACGTCTTTCCTGTACGCATCGTGATAGATTGCATGTATAATGTAATGTGAATCATGACGTTCTTTGCAACTTTCAATATCTATGTCGTAGGTAAAAAGTTAATTAAATGTCACTAGGGCAGTTACAGTACATTATCAGTGTCTCAATACGCTATACTACGTGGTGTCTTGGTAACAAACGACCCTGTACCTGGAGTGCAACATACCGTGTGATTCATGGTTTCGAGTTTAACTAGGCTAAATAGATAATCATGCAAAGATTCGTGATTTCCCACGCGATATTCTCCGCATCATTGGGGTAACTAATAGTGTTGGCGAGACTGAATTCCTCAATATGTGATTAAGAAACGTCGTACCAAGTTACATTGGTAACTATCCTAAATACATAAGTAATAATGGATTTTCGACACACCGTTTGGTGTAGCGTATTGTGAAAATAACCGTCCTCTGTACCCTCCCCGCCAGCACTATACACTTTCTCTCTATGATCATATTATCTGAACACTTCTCATATTCACGATTATATGTCGCTATCACGAGTAATCCAACACGATTCGATGATACCCATTAGATTCTTGATTCATAAGTCTATCGCGCAGTCTTCCATATCAAATTCTTTGCACTTATCGATCGGTCATTTGCTAGTTGCCTTGTGCTCAATGGTAGCCGCACTTTCCTCGTCATCCGAAGTAGGCATCGTCGCAGCGTGGCCTCTCTGTCTCTTCTCGTCGCGCTTATATAGATACTGGCCAATCATGAAGAAAAGCCAGGTGAAGAACACAAAAGCAATATTGACCGAGTAGCCCTTCCTCCACTTGGGACCTTCAACGGCTGGGAAAACCACGACTGGATAGAAAGAATAAATTGCCCACCCTGAAGTCAACTGCGACCGCGTCAGCAAAGTTTTGAAGCTCTTAGTAGTTGACTCACCATAGCCCCTACAGTCACCGCGCGGGCTTCCGCGTCATCGCGCATTGCCATGTTGATGAACGGCATCAAGATGGGTGTGACGGCTGCGGATACTCCAAGTATGTAAAAAGACGCAACTGGTGGAATATCAGCAACTATTCCCTTCCTGTATTAGATGTACCTACAATGAAGCCCTTTAGGGATAGCCCAGATGAGAAGACAGATATTTGCAAACATGTAGATGACCTGCACAATGGAGAAGATTGTCCAAAGCGGGTATATCATACAGAGTGAAGTTGCCAGAAGTGCTGCAACGACGGAGACAGCTTGGGCGCCCGTCGGTATTTCGTTTATCTGTGGCACGGAATAGCCACCGACGTACTTGAGCCACATTGCCATCTGCCCGTGCGGATACGAAGACGAGAGAAAACTCACGAGGTCAGATATAATCCGGCTTCCTCGAGATGGGGTAAATAACTTACAACGTGTATGCGAGCACTCCGACGTAGAATTCCCATCTTGTCACTGTTCGCTTGATGATGTTCCAGCTCAGCTTTGTACTTGGCTCAACGCCCACAGCAAGCATCCTTCGCTGCGCCAACTCGTGTTCAGGTGTGGTCAACCACCATGGCTTCCTGCTTGATGGAAGGCCGGGAAATATGAGATAACCGACGAAAGCAATCGGAAGTGAGATGACGCCGTCAATAATGAATAGCCAGCGCCAACCCTCCATGCCACCGACTCCATTCAAATTCTTGTAAGCTGCAGCTTGCAGGTATCCACCGAACCTTTAATATGTTAGACGTGCGCGGGAATCGCCGCAGAAACGGAATTGGGGGCGTATACGTACATGACAGCAATATTGTTGCTAACATACCACACACCCGTCCTCTTGAACACCTCTTCCGGCCGATACCAGCTGCACAGAACATATGTTGTCCCACTAGCAACTGGTGTCTCCAAGATCCCAAGAAGAAATCGCATCCCATAAATATCGTTCGCATCGCGCATTCTACTTTGACAAAATGTGACAACAGACCACAGCAGCTCCATGGTTGGCAGGTACCATCTGGCGAGACCTGGTCTTGATAGGATGAGAAGCGATGGGACCTGGAAAACGAGGTAGCCGCAATTGTAGAACGTGCCGAAGAATGAATACTCGTTCCCGTTGAGTGCGAGGTCTTCTTTCATACCGCTGAAATAAGCGTTGTTGATGTTGCTGGAATCAAGCCATTTCAGGAAAACTGCACCTGATTATTCTTGTGTCTTAAACAATTCGAATTTGGGGAAACACTTACACATGAAGGAACAGAATGTTAACAAGCAGGCGTCCATCTTGCGCAGGAGCTTGCGTTCCTCCGCTGGGTAATGAGATGGGTACCATTCCCACAGGTACATCCAAGCCTTCCACGGCGAGCGCCTTGGAGCATCTGCCGGGGCGATGACATTGCTCTCAATATTCTCAATCCTTGTTGAATCATTCTGCGGTTCTTTCGCTGTCATTCTTTCGAAGATATAACATCAATCACTCGCGACTTGAGTTTGGATAGGAATTTGAGAGGAGTCTGTTGGCGCGACGTCGGAAGTGGGGCTCTCGCTCCCGCCGTTCAATATATGTAGCTTGCATGCGGGTTCAATTAACATACAATGATATACCAAGATATCGCTTAGGGGCAGGCATCTTTGCAATACCCCTCGGAGATGCCAAGGTTCCAAGGTAACCTGAGGGACAGTTAAGATATTTCTCCACGAACAAGACCACAGGGAAATTACCCCACAGAAGTCATGGGCAAAAAAATCGTCTTCAATCTTGAAAGTTACATGGCGCGGGATTCGTGTTGGATAGATCTGGTCACGGGGCGGTGGATCAGTGCAGCTTCGTACGAGACAACCGGCTAATCACAAACTCGTAGATTATCAGGTCCTACACCGAAACCATTGCCAGGAGGAAACATCAACTTAAAGGTAAGCCATTCGTTGAATGTCATAGCTGATTGTGTATCAAAACGACTTGTTCGTGGCTAGCCCTGAACAAACATATAATTATTGATACCGAGGGCACTTTCCAGGAACAGCATGTAACAGATAGCTCGAAATACTTCCATGCCATTCTTGACCCAGCTTTGCAACCAATCCACTCAAGCTTTGATTCCATGCTACTAGATCTTAAGTCTAAGTAAATATTGATACAATATCGGCAGCCCTCAAAAGCTCCTGGGTTTTGAATAGAAGATAAACTACCCAGTTTGTAAAGGAAAGGAGGATCAAAAGATAATATTGTTCATCACTCGCGAACTCTCAACTGAATCTTAGCAACGGTCATGGCTCCAGAATCAGCATAGTTGGGTGCGGGGGATTGGCGGTCGGCGGGTATATTTAGCCCCAACGCTCGCTAGCATTTCACCCGAAGCCAGTGCCCCACCACCCAAGCTACCAAAGCTTCAACGGGCATGCTAGCTAGAGCATGGCGGGGTACCCAGATCTTTATGTGCAGTTTGAACTTTCCGTGATAAGTTCCAGTTTCACGTACTCAGCCTGAAGAAACAGTGCCCGTGGGAGAAGGAGAAGAAGGGAACATCGACGACAATAAAGATCGAAGATGGTCCAAGAACGCGAGCCAATGTTTGAAATCCGAGGCCACGACTTGAATGCCATTTTTGCAACCAACATAACTGCCAAAATTCTCCAGGTAGCCCAAAGGAGCTTGAAAGATAAAGCGCCGCTGGAAACCTACCCGCACACTGTCCCTCAGACTGGGCCGAATGCTGGGCGTTATGAGCACCGCGAAGCCGACTTCTGGACCTGTGGTTTCTTTCCTGGTTCCATCTATGCGCTTTTAGAGCGCATTGTCTGTTTCCCGCGGTCGATAAATAGTCATTCTCCTTTGCCAAATCTCGGAGATGAACTGCTGAAGGTGGGTCGCCATTGGAGTGTAGCGATCAACCGGATGAGCGAAAGGACAGACACCCACGACATGGGATTCATCGTGCAGCCTGCGCTACAGAAAGACTACGAATTGACTGGAAACAAAGAGAGCCTTGAAAACGTCAAAAGGGCAGCTTATGCATTGGCGACAAGATATGACCCTACGGTAAAGGCGATCAGGAGCTGGGATGTCGCTATCAACGACCGCTATTCGATCACCGATATGAATGAGAATTTTCTGGTCATCATCGATAGCATGTGCAGTAAGCTATTCTCCTAATAAGCTATTAATGGCAATTAGGAACAGAGCTGACTCTATGTAGATCTTGACCTCCTCTACTTCGTGGGCCACACTTTCTACGACGAATCCCTTATCTCCATCGCAACTCAGCATGCCAATTCTATCATTAACGAAATCCTCCGCCCCAATTTCTCCTCCTACCACCTAGTCAACTTCGATCCTTCGACTGGGAAACCAAAAGCGAAAATGACAAATCAAGGCCATGCAGACGAGTCGACGTGGTCGCGTGGCCAGGCGTGGTCCGTCATGGGTTTCGCGCAGACATATACTTGGACGAAGGACCTTGTGTATCTGAAAACAGCCATAAGTTGTACAAAGTATTTTCTGGGGCGGTTGGAAGAAAGTAAGAGCAGGTGGCACCATCCATTTGTACCGGCTTGGGATTTCGATGCGCCGGCCGAGAATGAGAGCGAGCCGCTGCGAGATGTAAGTGCTGGTGTGATTGTGGCGAATGGTCTCTTGATCATCCATCAAGCGCTGCAGTCGCTACCTTCTTCTCAAGCTAGAGAATTGTCCTTGGGTGTAGACTTTCTTGATGCTTCATTGATGATTGTCCGTGAGACACTAGATCTGGCTTTAGATAGGGATTTCTCCGAGCTGGGGTTTAAGGAACAGGAAGATTCGAAGTGGCATATCACAAAAGAGTCGGGGTTCGATGCTATTTTGAGACATGCAACGGCAAACAACAATCAGCATGCACATAAACCTTACAGTGATCACGGTCTGGTCTATGCTGATTATTATTTGATAGAGTTTGGCAACAAACTACTTAGGATGGGTCTTATATAGAATGCGGTATTTCCCAGAATAGAGAAATTTGTTAAGGCATCTGTTTATGCCGAGGAGACAGAATGAGGTTCTGATCTTCTTCATCCAGGACCCCTGTTCGGCAGTGGGCCACTTGATGTATACCCCGCTTCCCGTGTAGTGTGACATGTCGGCTGGTTTCCATACAAAACTTGAAGACCTTTGGGTGTTGTTTACATTCAGAAGTACAGCTTTTTTCATGACTTGGACGGTAGATTCACATTTGTCACGTGTCTCAGCTTTCATTTCACCATGCCCCCACTCAAAGGGTTCTCCGACAACCCATTTCACACTCATGCCGACTCTAAACATGCATGTCTCTCGCTGCTCCGCGCCCTCAAACCTTACCAATCACCAGGCGGCGCACGGATCAAACTTCCACTGGTAACAGGAACTCATTTTGACGATATCGCGGCACAACTAGAAGGCTACGCACGTCCATTATGGGTCATTGGTGCCCTTCTTCACGGCGGCGGCTTAGACGAAGAAGATTTTCGAGAACTGATCGATCCCTACGTTAAGGGACTGGCGAATGGCACTGATCCGAACCACGAGGAGTACTGGGGTGAAGTGGTACTTCGAGACCAACGAATGGTGGAAATGGAAATTATATCCTTTGCCCTGCTCGCCGCACCCGCTACCTTTTTCCTGTCGCAGACTCCCCTCGCGCAAGAAAATATCAGAACCTGGCTCTGCGCGTGCAACGGGAAGGATTTTCCAGTAACAAACTGGCTATGGTTTCGGGTCATGACTAACCTGGCGCTTGTTAAAGTATGCGCTGTTCCCTATGAAGAAGTCAAACAACATATGCAAGATGATCTAGAAGAGATGGATCATTTCGATATTGGAGAAGGATGGAGTGCTGATGGGTCGTGGATAGATGATAGGAGACAAGCAGATTACTACTCGGGAAGTTTTGCGATTCAATTTTCGCAGTTGATCTATGTCAAGTTCGCGGCCGATATTGATCCAACGAGGTGTGAGGCTTTCAAGAAAAGAGCACAGGATTTTGCGGCATCATTCTGGAGATATTTTGATTCCAATGGTACGTATCGTATATCCAAGAAAGGCATGAAGTACGTGGGAAAGTACACTAAGCTTATGCAGGCGCGGCGATACCCTTTGGACGTAGCCTAACCTACCGATTTGCCTTTGCAGGATTTTGGGCTGCTGTTGCATTTGCCGAAGTCGAACTTCCAGCACCGCTGAATGATTGGGGCGTCATCAAGGGCCTTCTTTTCCGACATTTCAGGTGGTGGTCTAAGAAGCATGACATCTTCAATGTTGATGGAACACTGACGATCGGTTTTATATATCCCAACATGTACATGAGCGAAGACTATAACTCACCGCAGTCGCCCTACTGGGCTACGAAGTCCTTCGTCACGCTTGCCTTGCCCTCCAATCATCCATTTTGGAGTGCAGAGGAGAAAGCGCTTCCGCAGATTGATAAAGTTCTAGCGATAGCCATCAAACCGACGATGCAAATTGCGTGCAATACAGGAAATCATCATTTTCTATTATCCTCAGGGCAGTTCTGCCCTTGGCCACTCAAAGCAACTGAAGCAAAGTACGGGAAGTTCGCATACTCATCACACTTCGGGTTTAGCGTACCTACTGGACCAATCCTGATGCAACTCGCACCAGACAGCACACTGGCGTTGAGCAAGGATGTAGGCGATACGTGGCGAGTTCCGTGGAAACTGCCCAGGTATGAATTCCGTACCGCTAATCTTATGAAAAGAGAACAGCTGTATGAAGAGATCCCAGTCCTATGGAGCGTATGGAAACCATGGAGAGATGCAGACGTGGAAGTAGAGACATCACTTATTGCGCCTTGTGCAAGGTGGCCAGATTGGTACCTTCGAACCCACAAAATCAGCAATAAAGGCGATCGAGATGTTGAAATTCAAGGTGTTCAAGGAGGGTTTTCCATTCAAGGGAGAGGTAGTAAACGCGGAGAAGTCCTACCTACTGGTTCATCTATCCGAGAGTTTACAGCTGGTCAGAATCTCAGTTTTCCTGAAGGCGTCATCGAATCTCAACCTGGAGCTTTAATTTGTTCAAATGCTGGAGCTAGTGGGATTCGCCATCTCGCCTCCGACTCAACGAGGCATACTGTGGAAGCAAAAGTGTTGAAGCCAGATGCAAATACAAACCTCATCTGGCAACGGACCTTAATACCAACTGTTAATTTTCAATTGCAGAGTTTTTCTAGCGGATCTGAGGCCACCTTTACCACCGCTGTGTTTGCACTTGCAAGAAGGCAAGGTTTGGAAACGGTATATGACTCTGTGGATGTGGCAGCAAAATGGGAAGATGCACCCATCTTTACTAGAAACGAGAGTGATGGCAACCTTGAAGAGTACATTTTTATGGGTTAGATGCATTCTGAATAGCGTTAAGGGTCCGATGTAGGCCTTAATAGAGATTAAAATGTGCCTAGTGGTCGAATGGCTCACATGATTCAGACAACCTCTAACCACTGTATTTGATGCGCTTTGTTCTGTGAATACTGCGAGTCTTGTTTCAATACTTGCTTACAAACCCAACGGCTTTGCTATATTAACAGAATTGCAGATTAACGTTACAAGCCGTTTTGCTGTCTAAGACGTCTTTGACTGTTCTGTATACGTGGGTAATGACAGTAGGACGACGAGTAGAAGTGGAACACCGCTTAAGAAAATAGCAAGCGATTGAAAAAAGACCTCTCGGTACTGCTCATTCGAACAATGGCTCAAATTCCAGTGGCCAGTGGAAGTTGAATCAAGGGAAACTTTGGTATGGTAATCGATGACGACAATATATTACATCACCAGTCCCACTTTATAGCGATCTCATTGGAATATACGTATGGCGTTTTGCGCATGGTCTCCCCACGATAATTCCTCAGTCAAGTTTCTGGATAGGCCCATTCCTTCATCTTCCGCTGACAATTCATCTTTGTTCTGGCTTGTTTCTCTCTCAGACGGCTCACACTGAACGCCAAACCTACTTCATTATCAATACAACTTCATTAATTTTAAGAGATGCACTTCTTGTCAATTATTACAGCAATCTTTGCCGCGCACACCCTCGCGGTCCCAGTCACCAACTCCAACGTCACACAAGCGATATCGGAAGTTGAACTCAAAGGCAAAGGACCACCACTCTTTGGTGATAGATGCTGGCTACATCGTACGTTTCCCCATTCCATCAAAGAACAAAAACGCTTTGCATTCACTCCTTCGGATACACTAAATTACTGACAGACCGATATCTAGCATGCCTGATTGAACTGGCCAAGTCTTCCAAACTCTGCAGTGATGTTCTTAAGCACACTCGTAATAAGGGTTATATTGATAATGACGAGGCGCTTGCTTGCATTGCACTCTGGGCCAACGGAGTGAAACTTCAATACTACACTTGGGTAAGTTGCAATCCGGTTTAAGATGAGAGACGTGCACTAATATGATTTCTAGCCGGATCACTGTTCCGGTTGCCATGATCCTTATTGAGTTCTTGAAGACGATTTAGCATCGCGCGCTGGTAACTGTAAGGTCAGATTATCGTGGTTCTTTTTTTTTTTTTCTTTGTTTCTGGTGTCACTTTCTGAGCTGGCATTACTTTTCACTCCCCCGGCACGACTATTCAGCCGATGGATTTGTATTACCTCCATCAATCAAAATGCAATCGTCATCTACTTTTGGAACTAAAATTTGAATGGGTCAGATTGATGATCGACTCGTATGGCTAGTGATATGGAAGGAGTAGTCATAACGCCATGTCTCGTGAAAAAAAAATCGGATGTTTATCTAGTTAGTCAGGAGGGGTCTTTCCCCGCAAACTTTTGCATGTCAAGATCAGAACAGAGAGAAAACCTTGTAGGTGAAATATTTTGCATGCGCCACCTGAATCGCATTCCTTATCACCAATATAAGGTTACCTATGTGCAGCCAGGGTGATTACAGTGTAAAGCTTGTCTCAATGCGCCACGCCAAATGGTGTCTTAATACAAGACCACTCTGTACGGGAGTACCAGCTCGAAGATCCCTCAAAACTGACATAGTATGGGATCAAAATCTGGAACATCAGAGTACGAGGCTTCCCCAAACTCCAGCGAAGCTCCGAGTCCCATGCTTCTGCCGATACATTGTTCCGAGTACACCTGCTCGATGTACTGTATGACCCCCCTGTGACCCTGACCTGCTGCAAGAAAGAGAGAGTTCCTGTACTGTTCGCCTCCATCACTGACAATATCCGCGCCTTTTTCCACAAGATACATAAGCATCTCAATACGTCCCTTCTCAGCCGCCGCTTCAAAAGCTGTGCGTCCAAGACATTGTGCACGCGGTGCGTTGACATCAGCACCTCTTATGATTAATAGGTTTGCAATGCCGATGAATCCATTTCCAGCGGCCATTTGCAATGCTGTACGGCCGTCTCGCACTGCTGGTGGGGTATTAACGTTCACATCATTGTCAAGAAAATATTCCACTATGTCTAATGCACCAGCTGCTACTGCAGCTTGAATCGGGGCAAAGGTCGTCCCATGGCAGGGTACCTCATGAATGTTTGCCCCGGCTGAAGCGAGATACTGAACCAAGGGGAGATCTTTGCTCTCGATGGCGATCAACAAAGGCGTCCTGATGTTATAATCTGATACCTGCCTGATTTTGGAAGACCGTTGAGCTGCTCTGTTCAAATCAGCTCCGTTAGACATCAGGAACTTGAGAATCTCCAGTGTTCGCCTGCTTCGATACTTTATAGCCGTACCAAATGCCGATATTCGGTCTCCCCAGGTCCCCTGCACATCTGCGAGTACATTCACGTCTGTCATTGTGGCCAACTTTTGAATCGTCAGAAGGTTTCCGTCTTGGATTGCAGCCATGAGAGGTCTTGGACTGGGTAATCTCCTGAGAATTGGATTCCCAGACCGGCATGCAATTATCAGCGTTTCAAGTATTTCCAGCTTGTTTTTTGAGACAGCCTCAAGCATTGCCTCATCGTCATCAGGGTTTGCCCCTCGGTGAAGGAGTTTAGTCACCAAATTCAAGTTGTCAGCATAGACAGCCGCAAGAAGTGGCGAAATAAACCGCTTTTTCGGTTCGGGACTCTTGCCGCTTAAAGGTGCACCCATGTCCAAAAGCAGGTCAACAATTTCATCATATCCGGATAAGATTGCAGTGCTAAGAAAGGGGGACAATCCATGGATATCGAAGGGCCATTTGGGAAAACATTGAGGCATTGGAAAGAAAATTTGAGGATTTGAGTCCCAAAAGTAATGCCATGGTTCACCTGCCTTGATGATAGAAGATATCATGTGGTGATGACGTGCTATTATAGCAAGGTGTAGCCCTATTCCACAATCTTCAGAACCGAGAACATGGTCTAACATCGACTCTGCAATATCGATCTTTTTGTGAAATAGCGCTTCATTGAAATCTTTCATTGAAGGCTTCCATCCGTGCGAAAGCAAGACTGAGACCATCTCTTCGTGGTGATTGTGAATAGCTCCAATTGCTGCACTTGAATAATGGTGGGATCGGAGAAATTGTATTCCGCCAGTTTCTTTCCATTTCGATAGGAGGAACTTCAGCAAATTGATTCTTCCGGTTTCGCAAGCAGCAAACATGCATTTTTGAAGTACTGAATTTTCCATCTCAGATGTGATGATTCCTCGGGCATGTAGCAGATAAATAGTATCCATGGAATATGAATGGAACGCCGCTGCTAACGGGCATATCCATTTTTGTTCGTCGGGGAATGATGTGTCTTCGTGGTAATAGGACTCATCTTTGAGGCATATATTGGCGGGTACGCCTCTATCCAGAAGTCCTTGTGCTATACTAAAGCTCCCTGCTTGCATGGCATAATACAAGTTGACTGAATCAGGGGCTAAGATCTTTCTGCTCGTAATCTCAGCTGCTTCAAGATGGCCGAACTCTAGCATTCTGTTAAGAGCAGTCTTCAGGCATGCTTGGACAATTTTCTCATCGTCGGACAAGCTCATGTACCACTCTGGGTTTGACAAGGACACTGCGATTTCGGTAGCAAGTTGATGTGTGCAGCTGTTGAACAACTCTTTCAAAGAATTGTTGTCGCATAACGAAATTCTTTTCTCAACAGGCAAATGAGATATTAATATCCTAGGAATACTGGGATGATTGAGTCCTATGATAGAGCGGATACGACAAGGATCCGTGTATAGATGCATACGCAACAGTAGCTTTAAAACATCACTTGCGATGTCATGATCCATCCGAAATATGGAGGCTATGGGTTCATGGAATTGGTAAAAGAAGGCACGAATCCCCTGGGTATGCACCATCTTTGAGGCAATGGATTTCGCAATCAGGGGGTATCCTTGTTGGCAAGCATACTCCAATGGTGTTAGTCGATAATTTGAATCCTCAAATGCAGTTTCATTAGGATTGAGCCCTCTGTCCAAGATCGTATCTACCAATTGACCTGCACCGGCTGCAATAGCAGCAAGGAAAAGCCCCCGCTCCAATGAAAATCGGAGTGGCTCAGGGAACCAATGTAGCATTCTCGCAAACTCGGATTTTCCGATATTATTGAATGACAAAATTAGACGTTTCAATTGTTCTTCCATGACGTTCGTGGGATTTTCCAGATTCTGGACCGGAATGAGATCATTCGCCAGTGCTGATAGCGATGTGTATAGAAGTTGCAAATCTTGGCGAACATTTCTCAAATACAAAGAGGTTCCCGGAGCATGCATTACTTTTGACATCGGTGAAAAGTCTTCAGTAGAGATTGTCTGTCTGGCGAATGTGTTGAAGATTGGTAAGTGATGTTTACTTATGCTTCCAAGGATGTGGACCAAGTTGACAGAATATCTATTCCCAAGTTGGAAGCCTTGGACGGGATTTGTTTCCCAGTTGTATTGGTAGGACCGTGAATCGGCAGATACGGGTTCTAAACATCCGTGTGGCAGCATCGGTGACACTTCAAAACCCGAGGCAGATGCCATTTGGGGCAGTAGTATAATGGAATCGTTCGCGCCGCTCATGAACGGATCAGAATGATCTATGCATTGCATTTCAGAAACCTCATTCGAGAACGTGGGAAACAAAGAGGTATTGGTCGGTGCTTCGTTGGACGATTGGAATGTGGAAGAGAAGGCGTGGTTTGATTCCATTGCAAGATTGGGTGACTGGTTTCCAGTAACGGGAGTCAGAGGCGGCGGCGTCCTTATGTCAATACGCTCAGATAGATCTAATCTCACTGGTGATTTTGAGTCAACATTTGGCGCAAAGTTACGGTTTGGTCCACTTACATTCTGGCGATGTACTGAAGGTATAACCATTCTGATATCTTCTTCTCTCCCTCTCTAGCTTTGATGAAGGTACCCGCCTACCGTTGATATATACTTCACTTTTCTTGTTGAAGAGTTCACGAAGATCGAGATGCTCGTGAATACTCTTCCAATCATCCTTGCTAACATACTTGCGAGCTCCCCATTTCTTAAGTCGATACTCATACTGTGCCTCGCTACGACCATTAGAACAATGCTATAAAATAGACGCTTACCATCACTTACCTTGCTACAAAACCATGCTTTTCTTTCATCACCTCAATAACACCACTTTTCCCCTTCAATTCCCTCTCATCATCCACGTATAGGGACAAGATCTCCTTTTTACGACTATTCCACTCGGCATCTGGAATCTTTTTGGAGCGTGTTTGGGACATGATATTGGAAAGAGTTGAAAAGATGTCAAACCATGTCGCAATGCTATCGCCCATAAAGAGAAGAGCTTTGATCTTATCAAATCGATGCATCAGGCTGGAAATGCCAAGCGAATATATTGATGTGTCCTTGGCGCCCTGCCTCTCGAAATCTGAATTTTTGGGCCAATGATGTTCGCCTGGCTGTTGACGGTCAGGTTTGTGACCGTACATATGCAGAATCATACATGGGTGGTCAATGACACGAGGGTGCAGCCAATCAAGAAAAGGTGGCTTTTGCCGAGCTGAAAATTGCATTCACCGGTCAATTACAGAATCTGAAAACGGTTTCTACCTAAACCAAACAAGCCATACGATACTTGGTGGGCTGCCATTTCATGTGAGTGCAAAAATGCGCCATAGTTGATAACCGAGAGTTCGCGCAAAGATGCAATGTGTTTCATTCAGGAGCAAAGTGAGCATTATCTATGGATTGTCATGGTATTTCGGTGACGTATTGCATCCAACCACATAAACCGTCTCACCGAAAGGGCAGACCTAAAATGGCCTGAGGCGCACCACCGCGAGAAAACCGTCTTCGCTTTTGCTCCAATCGCCCTTCTTTTTCCGCTTCATCCAAATGCGATTCACGCACAAGGATTCCACGGAATATAGGGAGAGGTTGGTTATCATTGAGTACGACCATCGCCGGAAACAGCGTCAAAGCAACGTCATCTTCCACGTCTTCGGCGCTAGAATCAGAGGACTGGCTGCGCTTGTTAGCCTGTTTGTTGCGATGAATAACTGGATAGTCCGTCCAACAGTCCGGATAGGATGCGACGTCTATAGTAGCTACAATCTTCTCACGGCTTCGGCGCGGCCCTATCCAAAATCTGGCGGCTTCTTCGAGTAATAGTTTTACATCGGATTTCATTGCCGCTCGAGCCTTCAATGGCAAGATGACCCCGAGAGCTTTCGCTACCCAGTTGCCAAGCTCCGCACAGACATCGGCCGGTACTGGCACTTGTGAAGATTCCGATAGAATTATCGCGCGAAGGAGCTGTTCTTTGGTTTTGTCCTGGATCATCACTTTGATTAAAAGGTCGTCAAGGCCCGCTAAACGGTCTTCAAGGACCGCTGAACGGTCTTCAAGGCCTGTTTGCAATAGCTGATACGATGTCCATGTGAATATACATCTGACATATATGTTGGCAAATACGCTCAACATCACTACCTGGCGAGCAAACTTTGCCACTGGACTGTTGGTGGAAGGGATAATAATCAAGCCAGATGGAATGTTCAAGGAGTAGAGAGCCTGTTGAGTCCATTGCTCATGATACTGGTGATTAATGTTAGTTGACACTTATGTTTGCGAGTCAGTCACTGACCTCAAACAAATCATCCTGAATGTCAGCTGAGAAATATCTCATTACAAGGTTCTCTGTACGTTTCCACAGCTTCTCTATGCTGTGTTTTCTTGGATATATTCAGTAAATAGATATCTTTATGAGACATGTCTAGAAGGCTGGAGAGCATGGTGAGGGGCACGCGTACAGTTGTCCTGTATCCACTTCAAGAAGATTTTCCGTATACTTGTCGTATGTCTCAAGTCTGATGGTTGCTGCATGCAGTTTTTGAGCTAAGTCTTTGTTCGCAGTGTTTTTCCTCTGCAGTATGTCCAAGTCCCTTCTCGACCCAGCCAATTCGTCTGCTTCTTTGGCCAATCGTTTCTTAAGATCTTCCGCTTGATCTTCCTTTTTCTTCTTCTCATCATTCACATGATCCAGTCTCTTGGATAAGTTCGTGTATTCTTGTTCCAGCTCCATGTTTTCCAACCTCAAACGAGCAACTTCTTTGCTTCCGCTTTGAGTGAAAACGGCTATGGCAGACTCTAGATTGGAAATTTTTTTGTTCTTCTCATTAATCTCGGCCTCTCTTTGTAAAACCTCCGTTCTCAGTTTCGCTCCATCAGCGAATACATCTCGGTACTTGAGAAAATCCTCGACTGATTCGTGCAAACGTTCAAGTACTTCAGTAGCGGATTCCGCGATATCTTCACCCGGACCCACGGAATTTTGCGTCGTTTTAGCGGCCATGGCGTGCGAAAGGTGAATGCGAGTAGATCAGGCCAACAGGTAAGACAGTATCTGTCGAAAGTATCAGAAGTGTGGTTCTCTTCGCAATAGACAGTATCTATAGAAGTTTCTGGACGTGGTTAATCTTATCAGTATTGATTGATGTATTTGATAATGCAATAGGAAAGACCCATTTGCAATATGGCATGATCTCCACGTCACCGACTGTACAACGGACAATGCGGCAACCCCTATTCGCAGGGGACGATATCTATCATCAACCTCTGTCTCTCGATTGGCGGTGGATGCGGGGTCAATAATGCGTGTTTGTCTTGGCATGCGTGAACTGGGCGATCATGCCAGCCGTATACACGCCTAGGCAGCGACTGTAAACGGCTCAAGGCTTGGACTAGTGAGGAGATAAACCATTCCTATCGCGAATGTAATCGAGTGAATTGTTGATAGTTTACTGTCGAGTATTTCTCATTGCGATGTGGCACAATAGTCAAGTTGATAGGCGGTGGCTTGTTTTGTGCAAGGCCTCATGGGATGGCGTTCAGTAGAAACGTCCGATGCGAGGGGCAGGGCGGACCTCACCCTTCTTCACAACTAACGAGCAATCCAAAATCGATCCATAAACCAACACTGGTCCTTGCGGCGAATCCCCTCCTAGAACATTCAGAGCAACAAGAGAAATAAGTACTCTTCCTGTCGCTCTTCTTCATTCAGCTGTTCCGCATCCTAAAATATCATGTGTTCTTCACGTAGCTGACCCAGTCGAGTTTTCTAGGTCATTGAGGCGATGTGCTTGAATCAAAAAACGAGTCCTAGAAAAAGATTGCTTGCAAATCAAAAAATGTTGACTAACAACACATTTCTCAATTCCGTCTATGTCTAACTTTTTGAAAAGATTAGCCTAATGAGCTATAGCAACAGTTCCGACCAGTAGCGTTTATATTTGCGGGTACACAGAAAAGAAAAGGCGCCAAAATGTTTCAGATTCTGAACCCATATTTCGCAATTGGAAACCATCCCTCTGATATGGATCTTCCACCTCATTGGCCAGCGTGGCACAGTAACCCATATTACTGTCAAATAATTCGACGGCCCGCTGTTGGGAGTCTGTCAGATTCTGAAGTTACACAAGGCGCGTCGTACACCAATAACAACGACCCAGCAAAACGCCACACCTGGTCGCATAGCCACACGCCCATTTGGATGTGAGAAATCAAAATCTGACATTCCAAATCTGAAATTCTCCAGAATCTGAGCTGCAAAACCTGAAACCTGACTTTCTAAAGATGGAGATGTCATGTTCAAAGTCTGGAAACAAAATCTGCAAACAAAATTCGGAAAGCGCAGATCCGTAACAAAATCAAAAAACACGTCCACCGAAGATGCAGAGCTGAGGTATGGTGCATGACAGGACGCACAAAAAAACTGCAGACCATCTGGGCTATTCTCGAATGTCGCAGGATACATTGATGGTGCAGGATGATCAACTAGTTAACTGTCAATACGAGGTGAACATGCAGTAGCCCTAGGTTCTCGATATCGTGGCTTAGTGAAACGAGGAGATAGATGGATTAAGTAAACTGTTTCATCGGATGTATAGGAAGCTTCCCTATGCTCGCAATCCTAACCGTGCATATATCCAGGGAAGAGGATTTATTGATGCAGGTTTAACGCCTTGTATAGTATCATCATCAATGCGTCCCAAATCATAATGGCAGGCCTCTTCGGTTGCTTGTCGCTTTCGCGCGGGATCGTAGAGGCTTCCGGTCATCCACTTCATGAATTCAGCCTTCTCTACCAGAACCATCCCAGATCTCTCCACAGCCCGCCATAATACAGGAAATTCTAGCACCTCTGCGCATTTACAAGGGTCTTGGACTCTCCCGCCAATAAGGTGGGGGGATGGTCTACGCCACTATTTCATACTCCTATTGGTACCTGCAAGGCCTGCATCCGAATGCCAAATGTGCGACTAGGTCAGAATCCGGCTGGTGCCGGCATGAGTCCACAGTGGTCAGTAAGGGTTTCCATCTTCTTTGCCGGCAGGGGTTGGTCGTACGGGGTGGGCATGGTCACTGGATCACAGGTCTTGGGTCACTGCAACCTTCAACTTGGGTTCCCCATTTTTTGAAACACAGAATACATATATCTTCAACCCTCGAACAATCTCCTCAACCTCTTCATCACGATCGTCACTCTCTCCCTTTCCCCAATACTCAGATAATACATATATCTTCAACCCCCCAAACAATTTCACCAACCTCTTCATCGCCATCATCACCCCCTCCTTCCACCTTCCCAAAATCAACTGCACAACCCTAGCCCAAAACCAAATGACCTGGTCACGTGAAACCGTAATCGCGCTCCTCGCCTTCTTCGCAACATGCCTCCCACCCCTCATCCTCCTCCTCCTCCGCCGCCGCCGGATCTGGAAACGGCGGAAAAGTTCCGCCAACAACCGGGAAAATCCCAGAGATATCATTGGTACGTGCCGATGCGGCGCAGTCATGCATCTACATACCTACCCCTCAGTCATTGATTTAGTTGATATTGATGTGATTAGGTGATGGGGATGTGGACGCTGAGTGTGCGATGGAGGGATCGCTGGAGGAGGATTTACAGCGAGTGTGGCAGCAGGAGAGGAGGAACTCGAAGAAGAGGTGGTTGGGGCAGAGGAAATCGGGGCCACCGCGTTGTGTTAGGTTGGTTATTCCGTTGCATGTGTATACGCCTTCTGCGCCTCCTTCGGGTCAACATGGATGAGGACAGGGGAGTGTGAGGGAGAGTGGTGGTGGAATATGGGAAATGGAAATGGAATATGGGAAATGGAAATGGAAAATGGGAAACGAACATGGAATATGGGAAATGGAAAAGTACAATAGGAAATGAAAAATGGAAGTCTCGATACGAAATAAGCCATCGACCTGACGTCCCGGTGTGGCTGTGAATACCCTCCACAAGAAAACACTCTGCTCTTCACTTCCTTGTACCCTTCCTTACTCACCCCTCGTATCCGCATCCCCGTCATAACACCTCCACATCACATAACACTACACACTACATCACACATTGCAGAAAGAAAAACAAAAAATATGTCCCGACCCAAGCATCAATACCTCCCCACCGAACCTCTCCCCTCAGCACAAAGCCAAGGGCAGAGAAAAGGAAAGGCACCCGGAAAAACAAATGGTCAAAAATGCTAAAGTTGATATCGCTTGGGACCGGATTCTACTCTGCCTCTTTTGACAAACGAGTCTCTCATTGGGAAGGAGAAGACGACGTATACTGAAGAGGGTTGTTGGTGTTTACAAAGGTAAAGGCCACGGTTGGTTTGTTTGGTTTGCGATGGCGTGGGCTTGTACGGAACATGATGTACAGCTGCGCGCGCGTCGTGTGGGTGCCTTGTGTAGGTAGATGGTGTGTGTGTAGTTGGCCTGAGGTTGAACGCGACCGGTGAGAAAAGGTCGTCTGGAGCCCGGCTCCAAGGTTTCGCCGCGCCGGGGGGCTGCGCTAGGGCTGGGTTTGGGTTAGTGGGGTGTACGAGTCATGTTCCGGGTGGTGGTAGGTATCGTTGATGGGCTCAAGCTTCTCTTCTTCCATCTAAACACCATTTGCAACTTGATCTGATAGGTAAACATGTATTGTCGTTAAAGAACCTTGATCAGCACTAGACACAACATGAGCACGATATAGCGTTATTAAACCATCCACTGCCTTCCCTTCAGAAGAACGAAATACATAAAAAGAACACAGGCAAACCATATGCCATCTATATCTACGCTCTGCATTTCTACTTCACCACCTACCAGAGCCCACCCCCCTTTCCCCCCTCAATCATACAAATCATTCCAAAACAAAATATCCCCCAACACGTCCTCCTCCAACACCACATTCGCAAAATTCTCCCTCCTCGGCATCCGAATCCGCACATGCACCTCCCTCGCCCTCTTCCACCCAAACCACCCCGCCATCTCCCAATCAACCAACCCCACAACCCCATCCGCGTCGACGATAATGTTGGAAAGCGACACGTCGTTGTGCATGAAGCCGTGATCGCACGACGACGGCGGGGAGAAGAGGATGCTGTGTTCGAGCTCCTGAATCCCGCGGTGGCGGATGGGATCGGGGTCCGGGGTGAGGTAGGAGGGGGTGGAGGGGGAGGGGGAGATGGTGTGGAGGGTTTTGACGAGGGACCGGGTGCGGGTTTTGAAGAGGGCTTTTTGGGCGGCGGTGAGGTATTGCCAGGCTATGTTGAGGCCGACGCCGGGGATCCTCTCCTGTACTAAGACGTCGCGCTCATTGATCTTTTTTGCTTCGGCGTCAGGTGCTTATCATGACATGTAAGGTGTATGTGGTTTATTGCTGCGTGTGTGTGTGTGTAGATGGGTAATTGTAGTTTTAATTCAAAACCAATACATACCTTCCCAGCAAACCAAATCCTCGGCACTTTAACCCCACCTCCCTCCTCCCCCTCCAGCACCCCCCTCACCAACTCCACAGCCTTACACTCATTCGCATCCGCGAACGAGTAATCCCGCTCTCCCTTTACCGTCTCTTTCAAATGGCTCGATTTTACAATAAGGCTCCCTAGTGCAAACACATCTCGACCTTCGTCTCCGCTCTCGTAGATCCGATTCGATGGGGTACATTTTTCTAGCACGGCGGACCAGTACTCGAGTGACTCTGGCGTAGTGCTATTCACGTGTTGGGCATCAGGCTGGAAGTCGTCGGGACGCGGATCGTACCTCCCATAAAGAGGAACATCTGCGAACCGGTCTGTGGGTGGTATCTTATCCGGGTTGGCTTCGTAGGGATTCATTTTTGTTTTCATTTTTTTGGGGGGGGGTTGGTTGGGGTTGAGGGTGGAATGGATGGGGGGTTTGAGAGGTGGGTTTATGTATGTATGTAATATGTATGGTTTTGGGGGCCGTTTTTGGCAGTGTTGATACTGTGGGTGGTTACACCGATCGTTTGCGAGGACAAAAACACTGGATGGGTAAATTATCAGAGCGAAAGACACCCAATTCACACAAACGCGATCCGTACAGTTCCATCCTAGTCTTCTACGGACAGACCAGTTTACAAAGGGAAAGGCGGGGGGGTGACACGCCGGTAGGTCACATAGCGGGAGGACTAATAAGTTCTACGAATTAGAAGCTCTACTACCTACATAGTATGTCTAGTATAGTTATCTGATTTGTGAATAACGCCTGGTACACTAGCTACCTAATATATAACCTCCTAGCGTGCCATCCCTCTGCACATACAGACGGGTTTACAAAGAAATGAAAAAGGATCTTATATGTAAGTCTAGCAGGTTCAATTAAAAAGGAGCGAAGAAGGGATATGGATCCCCGCGCAACAAATCAACGATCCACATCGCAGGCGAAATAGAGAAAGAGGAAGAAGAGGAGTAGAGTGGATATTGTTCAATATGATATAGGGGAAGATGCTGCTAAGGTACAAATTTCCATCGAACCTCTGCTCCCTTATCTCTCAAGCTCCACATACACGCGCATCTTCATCTCATCTGCATACACACACACGTACGATACACAACTCTTATACACATACACACTATGCAAACCCAATCTCCCCATATCCTCCCCTCCTTTCAAAAACCTCCATATTCTCAAAAATGCACACAAGGGTATACCCTCCATTCCCCATCCCGCCATCCTCTCAATTCTCTAAAACACTTCACTCCACCCATTTATTTGGTACCGTTCGTGCCGCTCATATCCGCATCCGTGTGCACCTTCTGCAGATACTCCTTGTTGCCCTCGGGCGTGGCCTTGATGGTGGCCTCTCCGGGGTTCCAGTTGGCGGGGCACACCTCGCCGTACTTGTCGGTGAACTGGAAGGCGTCGAGGAGGCGGAGGGTTTCGTCTACGCTGCGGCCGACGGGGAGGTCGTTGATGGTGATCTAAATGCACTGGGTTAGTTTCTTGTTTGCGATTTGTGGGGAAAGGAGTGTTTGAAGAGGGGATACGTGATGTGATATATGATTTTCTGTAGGGAGAATTTACTGACCTGTCGTACGATACCATTGGGATCGATGATGAAAAGTCCTCGCAGCGCAATGCCCTCCTCCTCAATCAAGACGCCATAGTCCTTGCTCAACTGGTGGTTCTTATCGCTCAAGAGGGGGATGTTGATCTTGCCGAGGCCGCCATCGCGCTTGCTGGCGTTGGTCCATGCGAGAAGGGAGTATTCAGAGTCGGTGGAGGCGAAGACGACTTGCGCGCCGCGATCGGCGAAGTCCTTGGCTCGGTCGCTGAAGGCGAGGATTTCGGTCGGGCACACGAAGGTCCAAGCCATGGGCACGAAGCCTAGGACCAGCCATTGCTTGTTGGAGGTGTATTGTGTGAGGCTGCAGTCTGTTTGGAGGAGGTTAGTCGGAGACGGAGCGAGGAGGGGTGGTGATGCGTGGTTGGAGGGTGGATGGAGGCTAATGCAGGGCAGGTTGCGTTGGGTTTCGACTTGCCTTCAAAGGTGCCGTCGACAACGGCGGTGCCGTTGAAATTGGGGGCGGGACGTTGGACGCGCGCCTTGGGGGAGTATGCGGTGAATGCCATGGCGATTGATTTCTCGATGGGGAAGCAATCTCGTATTTGACTGCGTATACGACAAAAGTTTGTATGTACGATTGATTGGTGTTTGATATCAGTCGAGCGAGAGAGAAAAAGTTATAACAGAAGCTGCCGCCGCCGTGGAAAGATTGATGATGCGAACGCTAGACGGACCGAAAAACACCGGGTTATCGAGAGTATTTAAAGAGAGAAGGCGATAAGAAAGCAGCGCACAGAGACAAAGTAACTGTTATGAGAGAAAGTGGAGACCGGGACATGGCATGCAATTAACTAACTCACTCCCCAAGGCAGAGGCAATGACATGATCAGGAAACGCGTACCGTCTTGGGCTTAGCGCCCGTTTCTGTACCCGTATGGCGTATCAAAACGCGCGATCGTGTACAACGACGAGATACGAAGTGTTACGGTACGACGCTCTGATACGTGTAACCAAAGTGCTATCGGGTACCTTTGATTACAAAACACGACATACCGCCTCATTGCGGTCCACCAAAAAAAACCATCATCCACTGCTGATGACCTCAATCCCCAGTCAAATCTGTAAAAAGAACGCACACTAAACAGTTATCCTATTCGCCGCAGCATCATGTCATCATCTGGAAACGGGGCGAACCTAAGAGAATTTTTCTTTGCTTTTCCTCGTCAAGGTTCGTCGACTGACTGAGCCTTGCTGTCATGTCATAATCAGCCCAAACAGCCGAATCGAGACTGTGCCGGCTTACGTGACGCCCCTAGGCCCAGCCCTGCGTCAGATACCGACCAGCTATGCAAGCCTCGCCGCCATTGGCCGACGCCTGATCACGTTTGCGCTAAGCTGCTTTGGGCTTCTCGGATTTATGAGGCTCAAGTGGAAAAAGTTCCGACTTTGTGTCATTGCGCATGTATACATGGATGGGTAAGATGAATAAAATTGATCATATGTATCTATGTATAAAGCATATACTTCCTCGTCTAAAATACTCTCCCAATTGGTCTATTCTGATAACCGCCACGCGCGTAGAGGAAGCGCCTGAATCCGCATCACGGCTGGCTTGATAAAACCCCAGAACGTCACGATACCAATGACGATGCAGATGATGTTGGTCACATAGTATCCATCCCGAGTCACATTGCAGCGGCCCCCGCCATCAATGCAGCGATGCTTGTCGGCCTCCATCGCACATGAAAAGGCTTGCGTGACGAGATCGCCTTTGAGTAGTTCGGCTTTGGGCGGAGATGTCGGAGGTTCGCACGTGGCGACCGTGAAGAAGTCCACAAATCTAAGCACAAAATATCTCGGGAACGTGCCGCCCAAATTCGAGACCCTGGATCGCATTAGTCAATTGCTGCCATTAATAATGTGCCACTAGAACTTACGTAGCGAGGAGCGTCATGTAGGTGCCTCCGATAGCGGGGTCCGAAATCTTAGCATGGAAGGCCGATACGGAGACGAACATGACGGTGTTCATAAACGTCGAGAGCACGTGCTCGCTGATAACCAAGAGCAGATACGACGTCGTGGTGCCGCCGGCTGGGAAAATCGACACAACGAATTGCGCAAAACCAGCAGCCCCCAACCTGCCGATGAAAGCCCAGCACCAGATGTGCATGGGCGGATATGTCTGGCACCATTTTCCGATATAGTAGCCTAAGGAGACCTCAATAGGGAAGTCGATCAGGATAGTCAGGGCCAGGTCCTCCTGACTGAAGCCCTTATCAAGGAGCTTCAAACTGGTGACGGCGTCGTTGGCCTGGAAACCAATTTTTGCAATCAAATGAACGATGATGAATGTTTGAATGTTTTTGAGTTTGAGGACTCCCCACATCGTTCGGTACACTTCCATGATGCCTTCTCGCTCCTTGGTTCGCTCTTCACGCTTCATGAGAGCCAAGCCCAGCGTCACGAGCAGGTATGCCCAGCCCCAGAACCTGAGATAGCCATCCAGATTTAAAAGGCCGGTTTCCTGGGGCGTAGAACGGAACCACTTGTTGGCGAAGTCTTTCGAGTTGAAGGCGAGGAAAACAGTGTGCGACAAGAACGAACCAGCCGTCAAGCCAACAGTTTGTGCCGTGGAGGCGTAGGCAAGGTTGCTCTGAGAAAGAAGGGTCAACGCCCAACCTAGGTGTGTTAGTTAGTGTCTCCTACTAATATTCACAGTCTAGAAACTCACCATCTACTGCAATGTCCTGAGTCGCACAAAGGAACACGAGCGCAAACCACCAAAAGGTGAAATTCCAAATTCCGCTGGAGTCTTTGCTACCAGCAGCTTCCATCAGCTTGTTGACCGCTGTACTAAGCCACAGCATTGAGAATCCGGAGATGGTTTGAATGGGCAGAATCCAACTCTTCCGGCGTCCCACAGTGGGCGACCATACCGCGTCTACAATAGGGCTCCAAAACAGCTTCAAAGAATATGGGTATGCAGCGAGAGAGAAAACACCGAGTGCCGAGTACGATGCCACGGTTTTGAGCAAAAACGGTACAGATCCCATAGCTAGACCCATAGGTATGCCTTGGAGAAAATAAAGCAAGACCAGCAACAGAAAATTTCTCTGATCTTTCTTCGAAAGGTCAAAAAAGCCTGCCGAGGACTCGTCCGACTTCTCTAGTTCCGGTACATCATCATCCAGAGTGAAGTTGGAGCGACCCATCAACGAAGCCACCTGGCTCGTAGGCGACGTGTTGTCAATCGACCCATGCCTCCGCCTATGCTCCATAAGATTATTCATAGCTCTGCGCGTCTTTTGTGCATCACTGTTGTTGATAACTACTGCTGGGTCCTCGGGAGGTGACGGTAGCACAGATTTGCGATTTTCTTTTTTGCTGGCGCGTTTGCTCATTTGTGATGCGACGGATCGGAATTGGTGACGTTTGCAGGGCTATGCGTAATGCGGTTGTGGTGGTTGATGCTCAATTTGCGGATTTAATTCGTGGATTTGCCTTTCCGGAGCTTGATGGGTCGAAGACTTGGAGCTTGAGTGGACGTTGCGTAGGACGTAGCAGAGGGAGTGATTGCTGAAGTTCGGGAAGAATGGAGGGGTGGCAATTGGCAACGAAAAACACTTGAGGATGAGAGAGGATTATCGCAGGGGGGTGATTCGTCGAAGGATGTGGGAATCCATGTAGCAGCCGGTTGAAGGAAGGCCTCGGGGTGCACTACTACGTGTCTCCTTCGCGGAACGATTGACGAAAGATGAGGTCCTCGGCGGATTGGAACGTGGCCTGTTCGGTAATAGTCGCTAGCGTCGGTCCTGACAAGCGCAAAATATCGGTATGAGGCTCTCTAAACACATTGGCTCAGAGTTTAGGCTGGATAATACACTGTGCCTCCGTTTCGCGGTAGTAAATGTCGTGATGGTGTTCTGTTGCTCTCTGCAGAATCACAGCTCCAAAAGCCGGAGGTACAAGAGATGGGTGGGCAGCGCCCGATCACGTGATCACGCGATGACGCTAAGCCCCATCTATACCCTGTATCTATGCATCCCTCCGATATCAACCTTGAACATAACGTCAACAATCACAATATCACCCCGCAATCTTCATCACCACCGCCGCCATGTCTGAATTGGAAACCCTCGACAACGAAATCGGCGACCTGCGCACAAAAATTGCGACCCTCCAAGCCCATCGTGCAAACCTCTCCACAATCCTTCTCTCCCAACCCCACCTGCCCGCGCGTCTCCAACAGCGCCCCGTCCTACATGAGCGAAATCGTCGCGAGGCAGCAGCGTGTGCAGAAAAGCAATCGAAACGCAATATTGAGAATATCTATCGCGCATGTGCCGGCATAACCGCATTCAAAGTTAAAGATCCGGATCCCTACGCAGTGGACAATGGCAATGTGCTAGGGGTGAGGATCGAGGTCTCCATTGGCGGGCGGTTCATCGAAACATACAGTGTCCTGTTCAACCGACCGAATACTCAGTACAAGAATGTTTTGAGAATCCACAAGCACACCATACCTCCTTGCATCCCGCTGCAGCCGTTGGCGAACAAATGGCTGCCCATGTCAACAAAAGACGCCGAGACTGCGCCGGAACAGAATCTCATTCGATTCGGGAAATCGTTACGGAAAGAGCTTGTCAGTTGGCATTTGCGAATGGAAGCGATACAGAAATTGCGAACCGAAGCTGGCGTGCACGAGAAATCCAAACAAGTAATTGAAGAACCTCAGAGGCATGCGATCGGGACCATTCTTAATGCTTTCGCGAGCGACGATGAATCGGATGAGGACGAGGAAGAGGATCGGAACGAACCTGTTCGGATCGCAAGCATTGACGCCGATGCGGCAGGTAGAGAAATCAGCATAACTTGGACGGACAAGCGAATCGGCATTTTCAAGGTAGCAAAAGACGGAAGCATCGACAGGGCCATTGTGAAAGATCGTTATGGCTCCCGAGACTCAGCGCTATGTCGGAAGGCTATTGGACGCGTGGAGGGTTTGGTGCAGCGGCTTACTGCATGATTCCCCAGGCGTGTTTAGTTTACAGGCGGCGTACTAGCGGTGATTTCAGCGATACCCCAAATATTTTTAGCAATTGACCATGACAAAGATCACAACATCTCTAAACACGTGTAATCTTGGTGGGAAAACACGGCGTCGCATTTACTTATAACACTGCACAAGCGCTGTTCCTAGGAAATTGATATACGGCAAGAGTGCTTACACACACTACACTAACATCACCCAGTTCTCATGGCATATATGCGTACATCATTCTTCCCATTTTCTGAATGGTGAACTGCATCAAGAATGTCGAATAAATCTCGTTCTAGCGACAACGAGGCTGAGCATGAAGAACCAACCAGGATTGCATCTAATAGTGGTTGCCTCGCGCATCAGCCCCACCTCCAACGGGCACAACCTCAGTATTCTATTCAAGGAGATTTTGATTGCTCGTGGCTTTTCTTCAAGTGCCCATCATAAAAATGCGTTTACTTTTTATAAGAGGTGGAGCTCAAAACGATGAGGTACTCGATATTTCGCTGTGTTCATTCACCGGCTCCGAAGTACCACCATACATGATACTATCACATCGTTGGCGTGAAGACGAAGTCCTTTATTCGGACCTTACGCACCCGAATCGTTCTATCGCTCAGTCTAAAAAAGGTTATGCAAAGGTTGAGGCCAGTTGTCGGTTGGCCCTCCAAATGGGGCAAAGATATGCATGGCTTGACACTTGTTGCATCGATAAAAGCTCAAGCGCGGAGCTCTCGGAAGCTATCAATTCTATGCACCGCTACTATGCTGAGTCTAGTATATGTTTCGCCTATCTGGATGATGTCAATCAAGTCGATGCCGATAATGCTGCTGGTCCAGGACAGCTTGAGGCCAGTACATGGTTCACAAGAGGATGGGTAAGATGTCCTTCAGGACTGGGCTACGGATAGTACTGATATAACCGGATTCTTTTCAAAAGACATTACAGGAATTGATAGCCCCCAAAGATATGGTATTCTACTCCAAAAACTGGAACTTAATCGGAACAAAGCGCAGCCTCTGTGGAAGACTAAGTACCGCGTCGGGTATCGATGTCCGTGTTCTCCAAGATCCCTCTATATTAAAACACCTCAGCATCTCATACAAAATGTCGTGGGCTGCCAGGCGAGAAACTACACGCGAGGAAGATGAGTCGTACTCCCTCTTCGGCATATTTGGTGTGAATCTGCCACCATTGTACGGGGAAGGCCGCGAGCATGCATTCCGTCGATTGCAGATCGAGATTATGAGCAAGTCTGCCGACCACAGTATCTTCGCCTGGCAAAGAGGCATCTGCTCAGGGGAAATGCTAGCATCATCTGTTCGTGATTTCCTGGCGGTGCGATGGTACGAACCAGTTCACAATGATATCTATCTAAACACATTCCCCACGACTTCGTACACACCCAAACTCGATTACGCTATCACGAATGGAGGCATTCACATTGAACTTCCGCTTGCGAAAATCGGAATAGGAGATGAAGAGAATACACGCCTTGCCACGAAGCCTCTTTATATCGCATTTCTCGCATGCAAAATCGCAAACTCGGACATCTGGACCGCTGTGATACTAGAGAAACAAGGCAACGAGACCGACAGATATATCCGCGTGAACAGAAACTCATGCACCACTTTCCAAGTCTTCGATCCGCGTAATCTCAAAATTACCCTCCCCGTGCGGAAAAGCATTTGGATATCTGGACCCGACCAAATCCCGGATGCTTCCCACATCCTATATCCCGCGAAGCACAAGCACCTCTCATCCCTGGATAACCATGAATACAAGATCCGCGTGACTTTCTGCGGACTGCATACGACCGAATATATATGCGGCACCCGTCTTCGCGAAACTTCGCAACCTTCCAGCCCGGATGTGTCCTTCGAGGGCACCATCGAGACTGGAACGTTCACCGTCAGCATCATCCACGAGTGCGCGCCACACATGTACCACACCACCCGCGCCCCCATCACCACGCTCGCCATCGGTGAAGTCAACCGCACGCCATGGGTCTTCATCGGGTTCCGAGTCACCTACGCCGACGGCGCAAGGCTAGACGAGCGAAGTTTCGCATTCCCTGCGGGATACGCGTGGAGGAGGTACAGGGATTTATTTCACTTTTGCGTTCAGGACCTGCTGTTTCTTCCTCGCTATCGTGTTGAGGGTCGCCGGAATGCGGCTTTTGCGTATGACTGCGAGATTGCGGACCCCGAGGGGAGTATGTGGAATGTCGCATTTTCGGGAGGTGGACGGAAACTGGATGTTGATGTCTGGGGAGACCGTGTGTGAGTTTGCGGTTGAGAAGGCCCTGGAGTTCGAGGATACGCATATTTCGAGCTCTTTGTAGATGTCGGAGTGATGAATTGTTGAACTCCCTCCCTCCCTGAGCTTTTCAGGGAAGTATGTTATGAGTTTTTCGTTTTGTGTGTGCATGTATTATCATAAACCCACTTTATCATCCACACCCACAGTAGATGCATATCAACCCAAGTTAGAAGAACCCACATGAATCCTCATCCCTGACGAAATGGACGCGTACCTATACACTACATAATAAACCAATATCACAATCCTATAAACTATATAAGAAAAAAAATAGAACCATCACTCTAAACCAGCATCCCCCTTACCCACCGCATCAACACAAATCCCCAAACTCCTCACAAAACCATCTAGGCTGTAGACGTTCCGTCTCGTACAAAAATCGTCTAACACATAGCCTTAACTCTCACCACCCATTTACACTACCACTCTCGACACCCACCCATCCAACCTAGGTAGCTACTAGCAGCCATGATATCAAAAAAATAAAAATCAGCGGTGTAAGATAGGAAGAGATAAGTGGGTGTTGTGTAGGTTAGGTAGATAGGTATCGCAGTGCTGCTACGAAGAAAGTTGGTTACTTAGTTACTACCTAGATGATCTACATATCTATCCCTCCCTGCCTAGGTAGAGAAAGGAAAAATGTAAAACGTAATATAAAAAACCCAGTCCCATAATACAGGATTGAGGAAGAAGAAGAAGAAGAAGGAAAAAAAAGAGGAGTATTATTCCATTCTGTGGTACCTGATCTTACAGCCACCGCCCAGCACCACAGAAGAAAAAACGCCAAATCCCCTGAACGGTCGCCCTGTCACCTCACCAACGCCGCCTCATCCAAAACATCCCGATCCAACTGAAACATCGCATCCCGCCCCACCCCTGCCGCCGCGGCACCACGCACAGCCATGGGCGCCAACGTAGCCGACGCATCGAATCCGACTCCCATAGCCGAAGGCGGCAACGACGCAAACACCGAACTACTACTACTCCCCTCATCCAGCATAAAGCTGCCAGGCTGACTAGTGCTGACACCGTCTGCGCGGCCGTCGAGGTCGAGGCTGGAGAGGAGGTCCGAGGGGGGTGGGAGGTTGTGGATTGCGGATTTTGCGCTCGAGACGGGAACCGGGGGGTGCATCATTGTGGGGAGGTTTGGGGTGCGGAGGAGGTGGTGGTTTGTGGAGGAGGGTACGAAGGGCGCGTATTTGGAGAGGAGGGTGGCGATTGTGTTGCTGCTGCTGTTGGTTTTTGAGGGGGTGGGTCGAGCGGGCGTGGTTTGGGAGGGCGTGGACATGGCGCTGGTTAAGAGCGACATGGGCGCGCTGTTGAATGTGATGGTGGGGTCGATGTGCAGGCCGTCGGAGCCGTTCATGATGGGTAGGGATGATGTATCGGTGTTGTTGGAGAATGAAGATGAGGATGGGATTGTGAGTAGTACGTCGTTTGAGGAAGAAGGGATAGTTGTTGACGACATGGTTTGGGACGATGAGGAGGGATTGGCTTCAGCCCACTGCAGGATGTTGCGGTTCAGCACGACGGGACTGCTGATTTCGTCGCCGTCGCCCTCGTCTGAAGCTAGGTCCGCGAAATCGGGGATCGGGCTGGGGAAAGAATGGCGGAGGGGTTCGTAGAGAGCGCGTCTGTACACGGCTATCAATCCCAACGATGAAGGAGATGGCGGTCTCATTCGCGAAGAGGACGAAGTGGGGCTTGGAGGACGAGCTTCTCTCGAATTTCGTCGTGATCGTCCCGAAGCTGTCGATTCGGTCTCCGCCGCCTTGCCATCCCCGCCATCTTTTGCGGCTGCTGCTGCTTCTTCCTGCTTCCGCTTCTCCTTGAGGATCGTCTCGTCTTTCGCCTTTGGTTTGCATCCCGCGCTCGCAAACTTCTCGGGATACCGGATGCGGAAGCGATCGCGGAGGTCCGTGGCATGGCGTCCCGTGAATCCCAGCTCTGGATCGTCGCGCATCAGATGCCACGAAGTGCCGTATCTCTCGAAACCGACGAGGAGGTTCGTGTCGTCGGTTTTCGTGAACTCGCGCCGCTCTCGGCGTTTGTGCTTTGTGAAAGGTGCGTGGATGCCCATCTGCGCGAGGTCGGCGGGACCTTTGCGGTCCGACTCTGGCCGTGGACGCTTTGATTTAATTGTTGTTGGTGTTATTGTCGTCGTCGATGTTGTTGCTGATGGTATCGGGTCCTGGATTTGCGGCATGCGATCTTGTGTGGCGTCCGTTGACGAGCTTGTTGCGCATGAAGCTGACGGTGGCTGTAATGCACTATCTTGCTGTGAAGGGGAAATAGAAGGCTCAACTTCTTTTCGTCTGGATTTGCGCAACTTGAGACCATCGCCGGGACAGCACACTCGAAAGCGATCTTTGAGGTCGACGGCCGAGCGCTGATTAAATGTAAAATCTGGGCATTGGAGGATCTTCTTCCAGTTCCCTATTCCGAAGCGGCTTACGCCTACGAGGAGGTCCTTTGTCTCTTGCTCGGACCATTTATTCCGCTTCCTCGTTCCTTTAGTTTTGGCGCCGGTAGATCCTGTGGGTGGAATATCGGTTTCTGAACGGTGATCGCGGTGATTTTCCTTGTCGCTAGTCGTCGAAGACAATGCTGGGATTGTGGCATCCCCAACAGTACCATCCCCACTCATTCTATCCAGGTGTGCCTCCTCTCTACCGACATCATCCCTGCGATCCCTCTCTTGAATCTTACTCAACGATGGTAACGGCGGCAGCACGGGAGACGGACTCCTCACCCACGAAATTTTCTCTCTCATTATCGACGGAAGCGGTGACCCTGATATGGGAGGCGGTTGATGAATGGGCTGCAGTAACGGTGGGAGATTGATACCTTTCGGCTTCTTCGCATACGGAGGCTGCATCGGTTTGGGGAGCTTGCGCTTGTTTTCCGAAGAACCACCACCACCTGTCAACACCGCCGCTGGGTTCACATTTGTGGTATGCTGCTGCTGCTGCTGCGGCTGCGGCTGCTCATCGGGGCGCCGTCGTTTTTTGGAACGCTGCTGCGGGTGGTCAAGTAACAAGTCGCTGAGCCGGCCGCTGAACGGAGTGTGCGAAGACGGGGACGTGGAGTGCGTGGCATGTGCAGCGGTGGTACCATCTACTTTCTCATGGTTCAAGACCCCAGCGATAGGAACGCTGGGTTTTTGCCGTTTCCGCCTGCTACTACTCGGCCCGCTTAATGAGAGCGAGGGCTTCTTGCTCGAAAACTCCCCAGATACCTTGGATGCGGTCTTGCGGGCTTCATCGTTGACGTTGACGGCGTTCGGCTCGATGGGGTGAGGCGGGGCAAGGGACGGAAGGGTGATGGGCGGCAGCGGGTCGAGCCCCACGCGGTCGAGCGTCGAGTCGCCCAGGAGGGTTGCTATTCGGGGCTCCATGTCCGTATGCGCTTGTTTGGGGCCATAGGTATTGGCGTTGTTGCGTCGAAGGAGTGAGTGTTGAGTGGAAGTGGTTGGGTTGACGTTGGAGTGAGCGGCTGAAAGGGTGGAAGTGATTCGGAGATTGTTCGGAGATTTATGGTTTTGTGTAACTGTTGGGATGCAAGGGATTCGTTCGAGAATAATTCTGTTCTAACGAAAATCGCAGCAAAATTAAAATAATATCGTTACCTCGAGTAAGAAAAAAAAAAGCACAGTATCGAATGCGGTTATCTAGTAGCGTATCAGCGGTGGTGTGTACGTTTCCTTTCTATCTACTCCACTCCCACTCCAACATAACCTATGTATCTTGCATCTTTATCAACGCAAACTCTCGAATTATGCTTTGTCTGCATACGTAAAGATATTATATGATGTTCCACAGACAAGATTTGGATGCCATGATTCATGATTTGAGTCGATTAAACACTAACTATGGTTCTGGTATGTACTCGGTGTACAACCCCCCATCCCTCAACAAACAGAACTACATGCATATGTACATATGTACATGCTCCACGGTTGTAAACCGCATAGTAACAGAAACTAAGACATGGGCGAAGTAGCTAGCGCATCTTCGAGTAATACAGGGGAAAAAAAGACAGTAATGAGAAACAGGAAACTTTGCGTTCGTGATTCAGGCATGCAAGTATGAAGATGTAGAAAAATGGGAAGGGATGAGAGGAAAATAAACTCTCAATAAGTACGTGGAAATTGAAACTTAGCCCAAGAGCCCAAGGAACCGCTCCCTCCAGCCGTCCCTCTCACTCTCCACCAGGCTCCGAAACTCTCCAACATTCCTCTGTCCCAAAACCTCCTTCTCCGGAAACCAATTCCCATGCAGACCATACGGGACGCGGGCGGGTAACTCCAGTTTACATACGACGGTCTTCATATCGCGCGCGGATAACACATATAAAGTGGACGTCGCTTTGTCGAGGAGTCTCTGCGCTTCTGGGAGGGAGGATGACGGAGAGGAGGTTGTCGAAGGGCTGGGAGAAAGTTGGGATTCGTCGAAGACATAAAAGAGGAGGTATCCGTCGTCCTCTTCTAATTCTCCTTCATCTTCTTCGGTGGAGGGGAATCTGGGTACGAAGCGAGCTTCCTGGGCGAAGCAACCTGGCGGAAGCTTGAAGGCTTGGATATCATCGTTTGCCTTGGGAGAGTCGAGGATGGAGGTGATGCTGCGACGGTCGACGACTTTATCGTCCTGACCGGAAGGTTTGCGCGCGAGGAGGGATGGAATGTTCATTTTGACTATAACGTCGATTTTTGTGGCTTTTCCTAGGGCGGCACCGAAGGATGCGTTGGTCGTGCTGCAGCCGTAGATGTAGCGCGCGGACTGCATTTCACGGCTGGGGTTCACGGTTGGAAATTCGAAGGGGATAGTGGAAAGGGCATATTGATGGGTTATCATGTTCTTGTTGGAGTTTTCGAAGGAGAAGCGGTAGTAGTAGAGGCGACATTGCTCTTCATCGTCCGTAGAGATGGGAGGTGCGAGGTTGGTGTTGGAGTGTATGTTTTGTTGTTGAGACGAAACCACTAAGGCCGATTCTTCGGTGCTTTCATCTTCGGAGTTGTAAATTTTCTCGATGTCGTCGCTTGATTCGTCGCCATATTTAGCGAAAAAAGAGATGGGACGCCGTGATGGAGGAGGGGAATCCGGATGAGGCGGTGGCGCCATGTTACCTGCACTGTATACGAGTGATGCAGATGTCAGTCGGCAGGCGAGCATGTTCACTGCAAGAGGTTTCCCGTGAGTATCTAGCTCGTCCCATGTGTTTGCCGTGTGAAAGATGCAGCAGCCTGTTGTTTCGAACCAGCGCACGGCGGCCGGGTTACGTCGTGGGAACACGCCGAAACGAGATGGCTTCGAAGGCTCATATGCGACTACCGGCTGATTCTTCAAAAGATTGAAAGGGGTCAATGTGAGGGGGAGGTCGAGGATGACAGTGTGAAGTTTGGACACGCCGAAGTCGTGCATCATCTTCCCTCCTGAGCATCCTGGGACGGGAACGTTCAGAAGTTTTGGGAGCTCGTTTCTGGAGAACAACTCCTTTTCTGACCCTCCGTTTTCCTTGGGAATGACAGAATAGTGGATATATGGCGCGGTAAAGTTACAGTGGAAAAGAATCATTTCGCCTGTGACTGGATCGACTTTAGGATGGCCGGTCGTCCATTCTCGCATCCAACTGTTCAGGCCGGTACCGCCAAATCCAGGTTGCTCTTTTATTTCCGCATTTTGCAAAGTCTCCCCTTCCGCGTAGTTGCCGTTGTACCAGCCAACGGTTTCTAAACCAGGTAGTTGAATACGAATTGGGGGCCCGCTTTCACACGTTGCCAGGGCGCGTCCATCATGGTAGAGAATACTAGTATTAGCCACGCTTATTCTCTTGATCGCCTGCCCAGATCCCGGAAAGTGAGATATCAAAACCAAGAATGCGGCCCGAAATATCCTCCAAATGATGACGAAGAGGCTCGCTACGGGGCTGACTAGGGTTGCTATGCTGGGCAAAATTGGCGTCTTCAATGCTCTATTCTCGAAGCTCGAAATGCAGAGATCAGTCAAGATGAATTGATTCACAAAATGCGGAGTGCATGTTTCGATGGAAGGGTCGTTGGAGCGCTCAAACCATACACCCGTGAGCATGCCATCCCCATCAAACCAATGGTAATCTCGCCCCAATTCTGAATTGGAAACGGGATTGCCGCCATTTCGCACATACATTCCCCCTTCTAGCTCCTTTGGAATGGTCCCGGTATAGGTAATGGGTACCGGTGGAGTAGTCTTGGTGACGGGTGTGAAGTTCCCTGCCAGATAGCTATGGGAGGTCAGTCGCAAGAACACGGAGTTTATTGATGAAGGACAACATACGGATGTTCGGGCGAGTCATTCTCGCGCGATCCATTGCGGAACATGCTGCTGGGAAGGACAATGTTGGCTGCATTGACTGATTGCGGTCGGAATGAATGATGGTGGTGATGACGCAAGACAGAATAGAATGTCCCTATCAAAGTGTCGAAACAATAGTGCTGGCACCGTTTATCCTGTCCATTTGATCCACCACTGACTACGTGTTGATATGTGTAGCCCACGCATTCGAAGTGTCTGATTGTTATTTGTCGGTTGCATCCCCCGCCAGTGACCAGTTGTTGACCATCGTCATCGTGAATTGCAAGTGAACAAAGGTACAGTAGTAAGCTGCACGGCCAAGGCCCTCGGTGCGGCGCGGAAGCTGGCCAAGGACGACTGCATCATACGATTGAGGAGGATCATGATCAAGAATGAACACATGAAAGGATCAAGGGCCAATGGCATGGGTGGCCGTTGGGGAGATATTTCCGGTTCCTGTTCAAAGGCCGTGATGATCCACACCATAAATCATGACGTCTTCACCACCCTTGAACGGCCGCGCTAACCCCCTTCGGGCCAAGTCGCCCTATACACCCGCCGCCATTCCAAGTGTCCGGCCTCAATGAAAAAATAAACCGACAACATTGAATTTCACAATGGCGACTGGTTCTCCTCTCCGGTTGTCTGCCATTCGCTTCCTGCTGCCCTGCGTTGTGTCGTTTTTTGCTTTGCCTCCGGTTTGACGCCATCTCCCCAAGTGCGCAATTGTTGCGTTGTGTATGTAAATAGAGCTGCATGTGAAAGAATCTGGCGCTCTCCACGGACTACTCATTATGGGTATCGAATATGCGTTGGTGTATGTCTGCGTCTGATTCGATTTTCCATCGATCATAGAACATCTGCGGTGGGACCTCCAGAGGCTGATCTCAAGTGTAGGCACGCAAAGTACACAATTCCTCCCGCCCTCGTTCTCACTGCCCTGTACAAGCCGCTCCTCACTAGAGTCGATGTTTACAAAATTCTTTTTCTTATAACAGTATGTGAAATGAAATTCCTTCCAAAACTCTCGTGACTAACCTCCTGCTATCAGGTTGCTGTCGTTTCAACAATACCATGGGATTCCTACCTCATTCGCACAGGTGTCTGGAGCTATCCTAGTCATGTGATTGTGGGACCCAAGTTATTTGATATTCCCCTTGAGGAAGTCTTCTTCTTCGTCATCCAAACCTACAATACCTCTCTGTTGTATCTGCTTCTGAGCAAGTCAACCTTTCAACCCCTGTACCTTCGGGTGGAACGAGCGAGCACCCACCCATTGGGATCTCGAAATCCCCAATGGCCCTGGTACTGCCGGATTGGTCAACTTCTCCTGCTTGGAATCATTAGTTGGGGGTGGAGTCTTGTTAAAGCTCATGGTCCTGGTACATATACAGGCTTGATCTTGGTTTGGGCCGCTCCGTTTCTGTTGTTGATATGGTGAGTTTGTTTCGCAAAAGAGAAATACCTAAATACCTTGCTGACATTGAAACAGGACCCTAGCATATCAATTCGTCCTCGGACTACCATTAATCAACACGCTGGTACCAATTGCGCTCCCAACCCTGTATCTCTGGATCGTGGATACGCTCGCATTGAAACGCGGCACGTGGGTCATTAATGCCAACACGAAGTATGGGACCTATCTATGGGACGGTCTGGAGATAGAAGAAGCCATCTTCTTTCTTGCGACAAACATGCTCATAGTGTGTGGCCAGGTAGCATTCGACAATGCATTGTGCATACTGCATACGTTTCCCGACATCTTCCCGGACGCGCCGGTGGTACCCTCTCCTTTGATTCTCATGAAAGCTCTTTTCGCTCCCCATTCAATGTATGATGAGCATCGGCTGGCTGCATTCGAGGACGCCGTCTCTCGATTGCGACGTAAAAGCCGTAGTTTTTATCTCGCTTCTTCAACCTTCCAAGGCCAGATTCGCTCGGACCTGTTACTTCTATATTCATTCTGCCGGGTTGCAGATGATCTTGTGGATGACGCATCTTCTGTGGAAGAGGCAGGCGCATGGATCAAGAAACTGCACAAGTTTCTCGAAATCGCCTACAATGAGGAAAATGAAAAGTCGGTCGTCAAAGAATTCATTCGTGACAACTTCCCCCGAGAAACACAGTCGGCACTATTGCAGTTACCTTGTAAAAAGCTTTCGCGCCAGCCACTCGAGGATTTGTTGCGTGGGTTTGAGATGGACTTGGCGTTCAACACCTCCCCACCCATCAAAACAGAAGAGGATTTGGAAGTTTACGCACAAAGAGTTGCAGGGACTGTTGCGCAAATGTGCAACGAGTTGATTTTCTACATCTACGACCCGAAAAGACCATCTCAGGAACAGCAACGCATCATCCAGGCCGGTTGCAGTATGGGCATTGCACTCCAATACGTGAATATTGCCCGAGATATTGCAGTGGACGCGAAAATCGGCCGCGTTTATCTGCCCCTTTCTTGGCTAGAGGAAGCCAATCTCAAATACGAAAACGTTGTCAAAGATCCAACGGGCGACACTGTCGAGAAAATGCGATCCCGACTTCTCCAAAAAGCGTTCGCTCTGTACGAAGAAGCCAGAGGCGCCATCGAGGAACTTCCAAGCGAAGCCCGAAGCCCGATCAGAGTTGCCGTTGAAAGTTACATGGAAATTGGCAGAGTCTTGCAGCAAGAAGGATACGTTGTAAAGGCTGGGCGGGCGACTGTTCCCAAGGCGCGGCGATTGAGGGTTGCTTGGAGCGTTCTGAATCAATAGCTAGCTGTCTGCTGATACCCTTGGGAGTACCATAGCGATCGGGAGGATATTTTCCCTGCATTTTCGTTTTTTGCATGCCGTATTTACACAAGACAGCTCTGCACAGAGTCATGCGGTCGATTACGCTGCTGCATAATTTCGTAGGTTGATGTGATAGCCAATGCAAGATAAAGTCTAGAGTTGCTACACGCTACACAATGTCCCAAGCGCGCATCTGCAGTGACTAGTGAATCAATGAATTTAGAGTGAACTCAATATTTGTCATTGCAACTGAAAATGATATTGCATCGTGGAGACCAATCATGCCACCCTTCAAAAATCCATCCAATAAGAAAGAAAAGAAACCCTCCATCAAACCTGCAACGGTCCTTGGGCAGACATCAACATGATGTCGAACCAAGCTTCAAACAAGCTTGGCAACGCGAACTAGCGCTAACCTTGGACGTGACCGGGATCGTACGGATGTGGCTTAACCATGGGTAACGCATAGTCTACATCATAGAAACATTTCTTTGGCGTCTCATTGGCATCGGTTCTTCGCACCCCCCAGTGGCTTGGGACAAAGAATATCTCCGAGGGCTCTGGCCCCACTCCTTAGATGCAAGTGAAATACCTAGTCAACATCGACTGATCGTTACTAACGACAAGTCGCATCCTCGATCTCCAGCGCCCATCTCGATGAATGTGATTCGAGCACCGCACGATGAGTGTGTTCACGAGAAGCATCCAGTTCTTTCCGTCACTTCCCAATGCGGTCGGTTGCAGGAGACGTTTACGTCAGTTCGAGGGTGTAACCCTCGCAAGCTGTCTTTGAGCAAGGGGGAGGTGGATATCATTCGACACAATGGCGTAGATGAGAAAATGGTCGTTGTTTTTCCGTCATCGACGGCGCATCGCTGGACCTTGAATGCAGGTAATCAGATGATTTATTGCGACCAGGGATGTAAAACGTTTATAAGGGTATGCGACGGCTTTTAATGGGAAGTGCTACCATACTTTAACACTTGCCTCGCATCCGTTTTTTACGCCTGTACAAAGGACGTAGCACCTATCACACGGGAGCATAGTACATACCGTACAAACCCTACAACCATGGAACTTGAACGCAGAAACAATGCTCTGCGCTACAACAGTATGACCCCCACCTTAACCTTCCAACGACACACACACACACACACACATCTCTAACACCAACAACCAGCCAACACCGTCAATGGCCGCACAGCAGACATCGCCATCACCCGACGCGGGTCCGACTGGTACTTCGCCGTCTCCGCCGTAATGGCCGTGTCAGCCTTCATCTTCATCGGCCTCGCGCTCCGCCGCGCCCGCCGCAACCGCATCTTCCACTACATCACGGCCGCCGTGTGCTTCGTGGCCGCCATCGCCTACTTCACCATGGGCTCCAACCTCGGCTTCACGCCCATCGCGGTCGAGTTCGCGCGCAGCGATCCCAGGGTTCGCGGCGTGTACCGCGAGATCTTCTACGCGCGGTACATTGATTGGTTCATCACGACGCCTTTGCTCATCCTGGACCTCATGCTCACGGCGGGTATGCCGTGGCCGACGATTCTGTTTGTGATTTTGGTCGATTGGATCATGATTGTGACGGGTTTGGTCGGTGCTCTCGTGCGCAGCATTTACAAGTGGGGATTCTATGCTTTCGGTACGTCCTCCTCTCCCCCTTCCCAGTATCAAATCATCTCATCCCTCCTTCAAAACACAAATACACTAACGCTACTCCACAGGCTGCTTCGCCCTCCTCTACATCGTCTACCACCTCGTCTGGGAATCCCGCCGCAACGCAGCCCGCTACGGCACCGACGTGCACCGCACCTTCCTCATGACGGGCTCCCTCACCGCGCTCCTCTGGATCTGCTACCCGATCGCCTGGGGCGTCTCCGAAGGCGGCAACGTCATCGCGCCGGACTCGGAAGCCGTCTTCTACGGCGTCCTCGACCTCCTCGCCAAACCCGTCTTCGGCGCGTTGCTGATTTGGGGCCACCGCGGCATCGATCCCGCGCGTTTGGGCCTTACGATTAAGGATTATGATGGCGATGATTTTGTGAATGAGAAGATGGGGACGAATGGGGTTGGTGGGGGCGGTGTCGTTGGGGGGCCGACGACTGGTCATCATGCTACTAATGGTGCTACGAATGGACATACGAATGGGGCTACGAATGGGCATACTAACGGTGCTGGAACGCATGCGGCGGGTGCGCCTACGCACGTTCCTAACGTGTAAACGACTCCCTTTGTTCACTCATCGCTATTTCGCGAATCGACGAAACTCTTCGAGTTCGTCACTATCCAAGGTCGTACCTCGAGGGGAAGTTATGTAATACGGAATCACTGTTGTCTGTCTGAGGTTTGGGAGGAGAATATACCACGATCGTTCTGCGTTTTTTTTTTTTTCGTCTCTGATGCTGTATCCCCGCAAGATACTTGTACTTTCCCACGCCATCATGTATGAAATTGTTCCCTTTTTTTTTTAGGAAGACGCGTAATACTCTTAGCACGATGATATGAGGTTTGTTTTTTGTTCTTTTTGTTTGGAGGGTAATGTGCGAGTGTATGGTGTAGCTATGTAACTGTTAATTTACTTATCTACGTATATGAAGCTCCCATTTCTGTTTAGTTTTTCTCTCTTTTTTGTGAGTGTGTAGGAAGGTGGTCTGGTGTGAGTGCGGTGCGGTGTGGTGTGTTAGTAGATAGATGGATGGATGGGGAAGTTGAGATACGGGGGGAGACAGACGGAAAGTTGTTGATTTATGTAGTATGAGATGGAATTGACTGGATTGATGACTTTTTGGGTAATTCGTGGTTTTGTTTGGTTGTTGGTGTTTCTTTTTTCGTTTTTTTTGTTTTTTTTTTCTCGTAATGTTTAAGAGGAATACGGATGAGCTGACATGTAGGACCACATGTGGGCTAGAGATTACATGCATACATCAATACCTAGTGCAACAGGCGTTATTCACGAACTAGATAACTACACTAGATATACTACGTAGGTCGTAGAGCTTCTGATTTGTACAACCTATTAGTCCTCCCAATATGCGACTTCCTGGGGTGTCACCCCTCTGTAGGTATCATAATGTAAACATCTATGAACATGTATATTATAGGGTTTAGCGCATTCGAGGATTGATATGCAGCGAATAGAAATTGTATATGAATACAACAAGTGCGGATAGCATGTAGAAGGTATCTAATGTTGAGCAGCTGCTAAACAGTGTTTTAAACCCCAGCCAAACCCACTGCCATGACCTCATCCATGAGGTACATACATTGATACATAGTTACAAGGGGTCATCGCATTGGGACGCCGCATATGAGTTGCCTGTGTGCCCGTCCTGGCCGAGGACGTTACCAAGTGTACCCCCCACCCTACCTGTTTCGATACCCAGAGTAGCAATAATCTGTGAAGATCAGTTCAATGTTCATGAGAAGTCTCGTATCGTGGTGTAGCAGTTGCCCGGAGAATTGCCAGGCTGAGGGCTTGTTGATTTAAAGAGGATGAGATGGAAGGAGGGGAGCACCACTAACTACTAGCTAGTAGAGTCTGATGGGGTATTGAAAAGAGAGTTATAAGATATTTACTTTCGTATTTTTCTACATAGATAGTACTACGATATTTGATTGCGGGTTGACACACTCACGTGTATATCTGACACAGCAGTATACACCTTATCAATTGAGTAATGGTAGTGAACGGAGAAGGGACCTCCACATTTTAATTTGTATATGAATTGAAGTGTTTTCTTCTTCGCAATTAATTGGTGTCATCAGTCACGGTATCAACACTGGCTTGGATCTCAGGTAACGTCCTTGGCTGGGGATGTGCTCACAGGTAACTATTGTTGTATATAAATATACCTAGGTAGTTTAGCTGGACATCCTGATATGCGGCGTCCCGATGCGGTGAACCCCTGTGACTAGCAGGCTAGGAGGGTACATCAAAGATCAATATGTAGGGGAAATTAAATTGAGAATATGTTGTTGGGGGAGATTACTAATGCACATACGCGTGAATGTCTGTTTCTTATTATCCGAACATCAGAACATGCATTACGGGGTTTGGTATACTCTAGGATCAATTGCTGTTTGCCATAAATCAATATCTGGATTAGAGGTTAAATGCTTAAAAAACTACGTTAAGAAGGCGTTCAATGGTATTTTAGAGTAGAAATTGCGGTTCATATCCTCTTCTAAACCCAGCCAAAGCCCTTAATGTTCTGTCAACTACATAGGTACATGCATAGTGAGATATAGGGAATCGGATCACGTGATTATTTCTCAGCCAATCAGCGATCATTCGTCTATGTACCTGCTTCAGATCAATGTTCATTCTTCAGCCTTGCGGCGATACGAGAGCCCCGCATGATGGACCAATTATAGGCATGCTCAGCCGCCTTTACTCTCAACTTTGTTGTTTTTGCTGTCGTTCCCTTGAACCAACACTCTTCTTCGCTACAACACTCAAAGTCTAGTGGAGTTCACTGGGAGGCATAGGTATATTCTCGCGTTGGTCGATATGGTATGTTTAAACGTGTAATGCGCTGTGAGGCTGTGGATCAGGGGTGAACGCTGACGCTATCTGGGTGTAGACCATGGGTCCAGTTTCTGACCTCGTAGCCGACTCGGAGCTTCTCACCGAGTTTGATGGCTCCACGGTCATTCATTCCTACCCCGAAATCGACGAATACGGAAGAAGATATCGGAGGAAGGAATGCTGGAAGGTCGGGAATATCCTTGGGAGGGGCCGATCTGGACAGGTCCGCCTTGAGGAAAACACCAGGAACAACACGCAACATAAAAACTTGCGAGCGGTGAAGGTTATTCATAACCCCGGTGGCTTGCGCTCGCTCCAAGCTTTCGATAGAGAACTCGAAGCTATAGCTAAGTTCTCGCACGACCGGGTACTCCGCATCGTTTCTCGATTGTAGGCTAAACTAATTCTCAGTTAGTATCGACGATGGTTTGTGAAGTCCTTTGGCTGGTTCAAAGACCCGAACTCAGTATTCATTGCTATGGAGTACTGTCCCTATGGGGACCTCCACCACTACCTCGCTGAAAATCCGAAAATGCCCGCCTTAGAAGTACAACAAGTGACTTACCAAATTCTGGAAGGACTTGATCAGATGCACCGAAATAACTTCGCCCACAGAGATCTCAAATCTGGCAACATCCTGATCAAATCAAAGCCACCCAACAGGAAGTGGTGGGTTGTACTAGCGGATTTTGGTATTAGCAAAAGAGCAGACGAAAAGAACGACAGAACCTCCTCAATTAGAGGTACCCTTTCTTTTATGGCGCCGGAACTCTTAGGATTTTTGACAGAGCCGATACCGAAAACGGTGGAAGATTTCAAACGCGCCGACATATGGGCTCTTGGGGAGATCGTCGTCCGAATGTTAACTGGAGAACATACATTCCAAAGCCCTGTGGAGGTCATGAGATATTGTAAAGGGGCGCTTGATTTTCCGTCAGGCCGAATATTAGAGTTCACTGGGGAAGAGGCCTGTGGATTTTTGAGAAACACCATGAAGGCCATACCCCATGACCGCTCGTCGTCGCGCCAATGCCTCGAACATATATGGATTAAATCCGCAATCATCGAGCAGGATTCCGACCCTATGGAACAAGAGATTGCGAACATGCAATTACTAGGCAACGATAGGAGAATCTCGGGCAATTCTGATGACGGAGAACCTTCTGCTCGATGGTCCCCAGATGTCACCGAATCCGGGGATGACGGACTGATTCCTAATTTTGAAGTTCTAAACATATCGCAAGACCAATCATCTCAGGATGACCAAAGCAGCACTCCAAGAAGCGTAAGAAGTCGGCTTGAGTCTTCCGTGTTTGATAGGGACGGTAATAGGTGCACCTATCCTTCTACAGCCCCAACGTCACAACCTTCGCACAAACAAGCAAATGAAGTTTCGGCCATCCAAAGCCATTTTTGGCCAATGGATACTCTACAGGAAAGCGGAATGAGTCACCCCGCGCATGAACAGTCTAACAACGATGAGCAACCAGACTCTTACGACAACCTTGACATGCAAACCAATTACTCAGTTGATACTCTTTCAGACGACTCGCATCTTACCCATATGCACATGTTTACCAATAGACTTAATCGGGATATTGAGCAAATGTCTGGTCCAGGAACTATTTCGGACATTCCTTCATCGTACCTTGAGCAAACCTTGAGAACCTTCGCATGGCAGTTGCATGCAGAATCTTCAAGCCCGTTCCACTGGGAAGCGGCCTGCATTCTACATAAAAAGCGAGAGTGTGTCACCTGATCACTTCCTGGAGCTTGAGTTAACTCGATGATGTAGAATGATTCTGAATTTCTTGGGGGCTGCTTCGACGGATCACAATGAGCAGCTCCTAGATGAAGATAACGACGAAGAGATTGATCGTCCAGAATTCAAAAAGCCCCCTGATCTCCTTGAAAGATGGTTCGGCGATGTCGATCCATCAGATCCAGCGCCAGAACAGGAAGGAGAATTACTCATCGAACCTCCCGATCCAAGAGCACTCTCCGAGTTGCAAGAGCATGAAAAATTTATCCTGCAATCAAACGCTTATCTGTGGCTACTATCCAAATTGGAGCAGCACTCTACTGTAAGTGTAGGTAGCAAAATGACGGGACTGAGTGAAATGCTTCGAGGCAAATTAAAAGCACAGGAATCGCTCCGCAGAATAAGCAACCGAAGACCATCGCCCGCCGTCCAGATCAGCTTGGAAATAGATTGGAGTCCATTTCACTGCCTTCGTGCACAGAACCATGAAGGTCCATTTGAGCTTCTGCTAGACCAGATTCTCTGCGTCACAGGATCCTGTCAGGAAGCTCAAGCGACTACAATAAAGGAATATATGGCACAGACATGGCCCATCACAAGTAATGTCACCGTTGATGTCATCCGGAAGCTGGTATCTATTCCTGAAGGCCATGAAGCATCTTGTGAGTCAACTTTGGTATTCTGAGGTTCCAGGCTAAAAGAAACACGTAGCTTCGCGGGAAACGTCAAAGATTGTGCAGCTAAGTGCACGCATGAAAAACACCAACACTTGCCATGTATTGGTTTCAGGTGCACCTTACACTGTTATGGAAATTATCGAACAGCTTGGGTGGGTGGCTTCTGCATTATACTCGCCTCGAATTGCCAAAGGAATGATACTGCGCCATCCCTGGATCTACAACCTCGAGGTCAGCACAGCTACCACTGAGGGCAACTCCGCAACAATAACGGCATCCTGTTGCATGGGCTTTGAAAACAATCTAGTTCCAGAGACAGATGAACAAACGAATGGTTTCTGCTGGTCACCACTCCTACGCAACCGCGTCATTGTGAACGGATTTCCCATCTTGCGTCGATCGAACCCGAACACGGGTCTGGAACTCTCCCTGGGAGCAATGTCATACCTCTTTCGATCCGATCAGGTTGTGCAGTGGGGAGAGAAGATTATCATGAAAGGTTTCCATGCATTAGTTATTGCGGTCACTGCAACGGCCGGCGTTGTGATATGGCATTCGATCCACAACGCGAGTTTTGAAGAGCGTATTTCGTATGTCGACATGCGGCTTGACCGAGTTCCGACCCAACTACCGCACGACTTCTCGCTACGGGATGTGGAAGGGAAACGGCATTTCATTGGCTGGTGTGCGGAGGCGACTGACTTTTGTGGTAAGTGCTCTATCATTCATGTCCATGGGATAGTTGTATAGCCGTGTAGTTGACGTCAAACAAGGCCACGCGACAGCCGATCATAACATCTCGACAAGTGGATTACCGAAACAACCTTCATCGATTGTCATCGATCGCTTGTACCTTGAAGGAGGATCCAGCGTCGTCGGCGGCCTTTCTATGAGCATCAACAAGAAGGAAAAGTCATTCTGGCTCCAGCAGGAGAGCGACTATCCCCGCCTTCTCAAATGGGTTGGGCTGCAGCCATTCGTGTTCTACGACGTGGCCGAGCGTCGCGCCTGGCTTGTCGACGGGCTCTCGGCCTTACTACACCTCACTCGAATCTCGCTCCATCTAGACCAGCACGACGAAGAATCTCCCTACGAGTGGGTGTTTGATGCTGGCAAACTGAACGACGTTTGGAGTGGATGTGGCGGACGTTTATCCGCCTTGAAAACGCTCAAAGACTGGGACAATCTACGATTGAACGTGTACGTCAAGGACGGTTCTAACCGCGACGACGTGCAGTATGAGACATTCGGAGAACGCGTGCAACGGCTGCTTCACTCGATCGAAATCATCGTAGATCGACAAACCAGAGTCGCCGAACAAGACGGCGTTAAAATATCTCAAACCCTAGACCCACGCCGCGGCATCGTGGGCTTTGATATCCTGGATATTCTCGCTCCCCTCGGACCCGTGGATGCTCGCGTGCAACGATTGGATATGCTCGGCTGCAGCTGGATCGACCTCATGTCTCCGCTCAGGGCCACGACCATCTTCGGCAAAGGCTTCGGCGAGCTCATCAAACCCAACGACCCGCGCACGCTATGCACCCTCTGGAAAACTGTGCCGCTCAATAACGAATACCTCGCGGTCTCCCTCTCCACGCTCAGGATGCTCTACGAGAGGAGACTCCAACGCATGGAACCTGGTCTTGGCGTGGGGGAGATGAGCGGTAAGATTATGTGGTCGTCGCCGACTCCACCTTTTGCGGCGTGTCATCAATGCCTCGATAATAACACTGTTCGAAATGATGACGCCCACGTCAACCCAGTCCAGTTCCTGACTTCCAAGAAGATGTGGCGCATCAACTCGCTCGCTAGAAACGCAAATCTGGTGGATCTCATTGGGCTCGGAGAGAAAGGTGCGGTTGTGTTTGGGCACACGTTGACGCTCGGGAGAAAAACCGGAGTTATCACCACCGATGAGACTGAGAATAGTGACGCTGTATCAAGCGTAGGTACTAGCAGTGGAGGGGGGCAGAGGACCTCGATATTTGATCCCTCTACAGCTCCGTCCACGACATCGACGAACATCACTATTCCGCCGTCTGAAGGGATTAAAAAACAGCGTGGTGGTGGTGGTGGTGGCGGTGGTGGGAAGAGAGTGAAAGAAGCAGCGTCGAATATGTGGAAGAAGATTTGGGCCTAAGTAGGAAAACAGATAATGATAAAATCCTTATTTCATAGTATTGCAACGCCCCTAAAAAATCCTTAAATCTAATAATCACTACCTAACAGTTCCGGTCTCCACAAACGCGCATAGTGCTCCCTGAACCCAATCAAGATCTTGATTATGTCTCTTGAGAAGAATAAGAAAGTGGTCCTTCAAGCGTTTCCAGAACGAAATCAAATATCTTTCCGGAAGACTTGGCGCTGTAGACATTCTCAAGGATATTAATGCGCTCTGTTTGGTGCTTGACATTCTCCTCTAGACCGCAGATCTGCTTTTGAAGTAGGTTGTAGTTTGATGCTGCAGCAGAACAGCTCTCTTCACACCCTTGGCGTTGAAAGTATAAGCCAGTAGGCTCAGAAGCTATCGTGCTGCATGCTGGAAGTGATGAGACGGATGTCAGAGTTGTCTCGGATTGTTGTGGTGTCGAAAGATCTTCTAACTCCGAGATATTTGGTGGTGCGTGGGTGAATTGAATGTTTCCGATTGCCGTTCTCCACTGGAATGTCTTACAAGCCTACTTTTGCTTTTTCATTCTCTACTATAAATACTATTAATTTTACTACTAGTACTATAGTGCAGTGTATTATTAGCCAAGGGCCTATACTAGTAGTCGGGAAGCTATTTTTTTTTTATAATTCCAGATTATTTTATAGGGAATACAAAAGTATGAATAGCATTAAAATTAGATTAGCTCAAGAGACTCAGCGGTTGCCATACGGAATCCCTTCTCAATGTCCTTTCCAAAGAGTCTTCCAACACCCACCCGCTCATACTTACTTCCGTAAGTCTTACCTACAAAGAGGACGTTGAATACGTGGTACCATGGGCGGAGGTAGCCAAGGCAATAACCGGTACCTTCTCCAGAAGTAGTGGAAATAAGAAAGGCATAAATTTCCAGCCCTGCCTCGAATACCGACTCCTCCTGATAACTAGGATGCTCGATAGATGCCCAGCCACTAATTTCCGTTGGTTGTTGATTCGAGCACACCTTTCTCCAGAGAGTCTTTGCGGATCCACCGCTGTGACTAGACACCCTGCAGGCAACCTCGAGATCCTGTTCTCGATAAAATCTTTCCCGCACTACAACCTGCTGGACTTTTCCCGTCATTGTGAGGCGTGCAAATCTGTTATCGATATCAAATGCCGGAATGGGGCTAGGGGTCAATTGCAAAGTGTCGATCGAGAAAACTTTGCCTTCGGATGTGATTACATCGACCACTTCGGCCTCCGGTCGGATGCGAGTATGAGGCTTGTTATTATCCCAAACGACAGGGCAAGTAACAGATGCCCACGACCAGGTTGGTAGATCGGGAAGCCGTTGAGGTGTGCGCTCGGACGATTTCTGCTCCCAAAGTAGCCCGCGGTGAAGGTCGCGGAGCCAGAGTCCTGAGACTGATTCTAGGCCACAGTGCACGGTTGCAGCCCCAGGATCATTTTCAAATGCAGGTATTGCCATCGCCTCTCTAAATTCTTTAGCAACACCGCAAAGAGCTACGATGCGGTCCTGCTCTGGCTTTTTCAATGATAGAGCTGAGTATGACTCGACGATTCGATACCACAAGCCGCTGACCGAGGGAGTTTTGAACAGGAAGGTAGCTCTCGCTAGCGGCTGATTGGTAGTTGGCGTATCAGACGAAGGCCAAGTTTGCGAAATTTCGCTGCGCTCGTTGCGTGGTCTTTCCGATGCACACTCAATAAACATCCCGGCCGGTGTGAAATACACAAGCCGGCGACTAAGAAGCCATTCCTGAAAGACCCACCCCCTGGTGAACAGTTCACTCTTCTGTATATAGTACTGATAATCCCGATCCACAACTTTGTTATAACAGTAGACATAAAAGAAACCTTGCCGGCGTCCTTCTTTATCTCGATACGGCAGGCGAGCAATTGTCGGTGGTGTGGTTTTATTTTCCGGAAATAGCCCATTTTCTTTGGATCCAGACGTAGAGACAACCGTTAGTAGGGACTGCTGATAGTAATCCGCCATTTTAACAGCCTCTGCCCCCCAATCAGCTCCGTTGTCTCCGGCTTGGATGATACACAGGGAGTCAATCCAGACATACTTCACGCCTAGCCGCCGTGCAAGGTGGAGAACATCGAGAAAAGTCTTTGGCAGCAATTGCGACCAGGCGGCATTCTCCTGTTTCCTGGCATCAATATTCGCGGTTGTCGTGGGGCAAAGCTCCGTCTCGTCCGTCCAACGATGCGAAAGCGTGATATACGATCCTGTCTCTGAGCGCGTCTCTGTGAGTCGAAATCCTTCCTTGAGCACTTCGATGCACCGTGTTGGCAAAGTTGCTTGTGTGGCATTAATACTTCGCTGCCCTGACATACTCTGACCGCATTTGGCATGGGTGAGACAGTTTTTGATCCAAGCCTTTATTATGCGTATATGGTCAGCGCTCCGGGCGTCTTCGCCAGGATATCTTCCTAAGATATCACAACTACCTGCTGGACTGTCTGCGAGCAGCGGTACAATCCAATTAGCTTTGGACAGCCCGTCGTGTTTGGAATATCGATTTAAACATACCAGGATCTGCCGCAACATGGAAGTCTACTGATAAATAGCCTCCGCGAGGTGGCCTTCTGCGCTGTGTGTAAGGAAGGGTGTAGTCCTCGGGGGCGAGAACTATACGAAGCATTGAAATCATGAGAGTATCATCTCCAGACTCGGCATCTTGCCGCTTCGCAGGACAATTCACATGCAGATGGATCCACCAGTGCTCCTTCCACCCCCGACGACCCGTAAATGACCATTTCTCTCGGCTCAATTTGTCTTCGATGCAGCCAAACAGGAGAGAGCAAAACGAGCAACCTTGGCCTGCGGCTGCTTCTACGGCTTTGTACCTATATCCTCGGAAGCCGAATGGGTCTCGTGTGAAGCTATGAATGTCAAAGTTTTCGCATGTCCCGCAAAGGTCCATATGCTGTTCAGGTTGCATCGAGATAATATGATACTCAGCAGAGGCTTGAAGACTAAATCTCGCGAATGACAGTTCTGGTGACGGTGCGACGATTCAGTGCAATAAGAACAGTTCGTTAGGCCCCGGCTTTTCAAAATTAACAAAAAAAAAATAGCTTGGGCTATTGAAGCAAAAGAGTGATACTACATTACTGTGACACTGACCGAGTTGGGGCTGTGCCAATTAATATAGTAGCATCCAATCTGCGCCGTACTCGCCGACACGCACAAATGATAGACTAACGCAGGGGTTCAAAACTCGTACCTGATTTGGAACAAACACGAATATTGGCGCCTGCTGATGACCGTGCTCTGTGTGAGAGGTTCGAATGTTACGACCTCTTCAACATAATTGGCCTGTGGGTTTAATGAGCCCCACGCCGAACCCCGATGTGGCTGTGATGGGGCCGGTTCGAGTGCTTCGTAATTTTCGATTGTGTATATTAGAACCGTTTTAGCTACCCCTTCGACAATTGATCCTTTTCACACAAAAACTGGTGTGAAAATCTTCTTAATCGACCCTCTGTACCCAATGGATGATATTAGGCATGACAAGTCAGGCTGGCTTGGCCGTCCTCGAATCAAATTATACGGAAAAACTATGTACATAGTTCTCCTGCTGACTACTACCCGTACCTTCCTGAGCGTACTGTTTCTCATCTTAATGGTACGGGGTGATGAGCTTGCTGGGAGTACGCGAGGTTGGCTAATCGCACTCTACGCTATCAGCCTCCCGTTCGCCGCCGCAGACTGGATCCCGTACGGTCTCTATATATGGAAACGACAACCGACGATCCTAACAAGGTTGGCAATACCATTATGGGGATTAGCGTCAATATTAATCAACACCGCTTCTGTGATAGTGGTCCCGGCGAATAAGAGAAGTGTAGCCCTGTTAATACTTGCCGGCTGCGGGGCGATAATAGCGAACATTGGGTTGTTGTACTTCGTTTACTACCCGCCCATAAAACTGCCGTCGGTCTACGAACCTGTGTGCAGGTGTGCCGGACAAGATCAAGGAGCTGATGGCGTAGCTCTATCAGATACTTCCGGGGGACCACTGGCTAAACGATACCAAGCCCAGATATCTTCAAACAGGAACATCCGAAGTGAAGGATTGGATAATCAGCCGCCAGCTAGTAACCTCATATCAGTAAGTAGCAACTCTAGGCGGAACTGAACAAGAAGAGCGAAGTAATGCTGACTGAATCGGGTAAAGACTGCTCAAACAATCAACACAGCCAATTTCAACCCCACTGTCGTCTTCTGGGATCCAGGCTTAAGCTCGGCATGGGCAGGGACTATGATTCTCGTTGGGTTGTGGTCTGTAGTCCACATTATCGTTCAAGTAATTCGATATTATAAGGCTGAACCGAAAAGAGAATCTTGCGATAGGTAAGCGACATATGTCAAACCTAAAATTACTATCAAATCTAACAGAGAGGAACATAGTATCTGCATCCTTCACCTAGTCTATCCATGGCTATGGATCATTTTCATCCTTGTGACTTGCGTCCTAATCAAGTTACGGGTCAATTTTGGAAAGCGGCTTCTTGGTAGGGTGACAATTTTTAACATATTATGTACCACATACTTTGTGATCCTCGCCGTTTGGATAGTAGACATGGTATTTACAAGGTTTGGATCCGCCTTGTTCGACGACGAGATAAGTTATAGGAGCTGGATAATTCCTAATGTGTTTGCGTCGGCAGTTTTATTGATTTTAGGACTCTCGTTGGTGTGATCGTATTATATAGTATGAAATTTAGCCGGTTTTTCTCTAAAGGGCCCTCTTTAGCAGCTCCTTTGGCGGCACGTCTGGCTTGTGACTCGACAATGTCATAGCTCGTTACTTTCGCTTTCCCTATTATCATTGACTCGGGATGCTTAGTGATATTTAGAGCAATAGCTAGAGAGGAAAATACTAAAATACGACGAAAGCCCTGACTCCAAGACTACACGGTTGGATGAGTCTGCGGTTTACCTGTTGAGCTCGCCGCGGCAGCCGAGCTGCTGAATGAAGAGCACCATTGCCATTCAAACACTCTGAATGACGACAATCTGTATACGCTTGACTGTATGAATGGTCACAGTGTCGTTCCCACATGAATTCGACATTTACCTCAATCCAGCTCCACCTGATGGGAGGCATCGTCAGAAGAGTCCCAAGCGGCGAGTTTGATGTTCAGCTTGGTGATGTAGTCAGCAGTCAGCCGTAGTTAGATCACGGCAAGATAACCCAGGACGACTTTGGAAAGACAGAGCCAAATGGATTCCGATGTACAAGCGAGGTGAATTTATTGTTCAGGCGTCATCATATTGGTCCCATGGGTTGGTGCATTATAGGTGAGAAGTGAGTCTACCTTAGCGTGCTAGGTAAGGGTACTTTTCAATCACAAGGGAACAAGAAAGGAAAGGAGAATGATGGTAACAAGCAGGAAAGAACATGCGTACGTTAATCTCTAGGTACAGAGTCGTTTATTATCGAGACACTACGTGGCGTAGTGTATTAAGATATTCATTACTCATTATATCACCCCTGGTTGAGTTAAGCTGACTTTATGCCCGCGATATAACTAGGCGTAATTGGGTGTTAACATTGACTAATAACTACATGATATTATGCATTTCACTTCAAGTAGCGAGACCTTTAACCCTACGAATCGCACAATCATGCTTATCGTCCCTAGCAAGATAACGATAATTATCCATGTACGTGAGCTTAGAACCTTCTTTACGCTCCCGGTGAAAATGCTGCGTTAGCACATTTAGTCTCTAGTTCTAATTCTTATTTTTGAATTTTGTTGAGTTTACAAACGTGTAAGGTGTGTCGGAGATCTCCCCGCGTGTGCCGTATATTGAGCTTACCATGAAGTACATTTTTTGGTCATCAATCACAGAGTATTGCTACCCTGAGGTTCGATATAGGTAGGGGAAACACTAGGTAAGTTACCGTCCTCGGCCAGGACGGGCATATAGGCAACTGTTTGCGCACGTAATATGATGGTAACGTAATATTTGGTTAGTATATCTCTCCGTCCCATGGTTCCGTTATTTAACAGAACCATCCATCTCCCACCACTAACTATCAACGGATTCTCGATTACAGCAAGATCTTGATCGAGCTTATCATACGCACATCTTATGTAACTTACCATGGCCCTAGATAAGAAACCCAGCATAGACTTCAAAAAACAGGTGAAGTGAGGTATTTTTCCGCTTCTTCCTTTCCAGAGCTTGATACAAAGCTGCGCCGTGGGAACGATATCATTGCCGTTTACCCAACCTCTCAAGTGTTGATTTGTTTCTAAGCAACGCCGATTTCCGTATAAAACACTCGCAATGACCGAAGCCTACGCGGTACAGCCTATCCAGCCAACCTCGATCGACGATGAGATCGCGGCCCTCACGCTGCAATTAGAAGAGCTTGGAATTTACGCTCGAGCTGGAAAAGGCAAGCACGCTGTTGATCGGCCTCCCGATTCCGATATCGCGTATGCGAGCTTCGAGGCCGAACTGCAAGTTTACCAAGCATCCCTTGAAGATGGACAGCTTGCTCGCAGTATAGGGGCTGCAGTACACGCTGATGGCACCATCATAGCGCAGTTGACGTCCGAAGAAATCCAGTGCCGTGAAGATCGGCTGTTCGCGCTCCAGACCAGTCACAGCGATCCAGAAATTCAGAAGCCGCTTGTTTCAGTCGACGAAGAAACGAATGGTAGAGTCCAGGACTGGATGCACGCGGCGACCGAAAGCCAGTATGTTGGTTCGGTGGTGGATTTCTCGGATGACGGGACAGATGCTGGGCCGTCCATGTCGTACGCTGAGCGTCAAGCGGACATACTTGATAAGCTTTCACAGCTGCTCAAGTGTGCTGTTTGTCACGAAAAGGTCCATTCCCAGCTTACGGTGCTGCTGCCTTGCAAGTGCCGGTACTGCCTCGACTGCTTAAAAGGCCTCTTTGTCCGGGCGACCAAGGACGAAACGTTACTCCCCGTCAGGTGTCACAAGGAACCGATTCCACTGCAGCTCATTTCTAGACATTTGTCTGCTGACGAGCTTGCAGCGTTTGAGCGAGCGAGTATTGAGTATTCTACCGCCGATAGGGTCTATTGTAGCAACCGCGCGTGCGGAGAATTTATCCCACTCGGACAAATCGAACCGGGGATTCACAAAGGTTTATGCGAGCATTGCAATACATCTACATGTAGTCTATGCAAGAGCACGTATCATCCTGGTATGGATTGCCCGGAAGATCCCGCGTTGATTGAGACTCGCGAATTGGCGGGAGAAATGGGTTGGCAAACATGCTATCGCTGCGGAAGCATAGTGATATTGAGAAGCGGGTGCAACCACATGACGTGAGTCGTTTTCAAGTAAACCATTTCCTTCTAGTTCCTCGATATCTGATGGTAGAGATACAGATGCCGCTGCAGAGCCGAGTTCTGCTACGAATGCGGTCTGAAATGGAAAAAGTGCACTTGCGAAACTGCGAACCTCGACAGGATTCTGGAGAGGGCAGAAGAGATTGTGGATCGTGATGCCGCGATTGACCTACCTCAAGCGGAAAGACAGCGCCGCGTACGCCAAGTGCATACTGAATTGGAACAAAACCACGAGTGTGAACATCCGGGTCGATTTCAACGGGTATTCCACGGTGGGAGACGGGGATTTCGTTGCGAGATTTGTGACGATAGGCATTGGAAGTATATTCTACAGTGCCGGCATTGTTTTATTAACGTCTGCGAGGATTGCCGTCGTAATCGGGTTTGATTTCTAGGATGGATGTACGTAACGCATATATCAAAGGTACAAACTCAACTCAGCTCAACTCAACCAGGAGTGGTGTAATGAGTGATAGATGTCTTAGTACGCTACGGCACGTGGTGCGAGATAGGTGACAAATGAATCTGTACGTGGACTGGAGTTTAATGTTTAAGGAGAGTAGAGGAGTGGGTTTGGGATGTTTGAGGGGGAAGAGAGGGGTTGGTAAAGAGGTTGTGATGCCGTGTCTAGAATTTGTGGGGTGTAAATGATTGAAGATGTAGATTGATAGGGACCAGGTTAAGGGTGATGGTGTTTCAGGAAGGTGACAAGACAAAAACGAAGGATACAGAGATAAATTAAAAACCCCAGATACATCAACAAGACAGAAAAAAAACCCCATCCCCATCCCCATTCCCCATCCCCCATCCCCCATCCCCCCCTCAAACACTCCCCCCACTCCTCTCCCCCCCAATCAACCCCGCCAACCTCAACAGCTCCCGGTCAGCCTCGACATCCCCCGTCCCCAAATTAATCCTGCGCCGCGCCTCGGCCTCCCTCTCCTCAAACGCCCACTCCCTCCTCTGCGCCTCAGCAACATCATCCCCACCACACCCCCACACCTCCAACTCATCAATCTCAAACCGATCCTGCCAACTCTTCCCCCTCCGACACGGCAGCGACGACGGATGGAACGCGGCACCACCCGCGGCGGACGCTTCGTGCGTGAAGATGGCGAATTCGAGCGCGTCGTCGAGGTGGAGGCTTATTGGGCCGAGGCGGAGGAGGGGGGTTGTGGAGGAGTGGTGGACGTGGGAGGAGGAGGATGGGGGGATAGGGGTGCCGAAGCCGAGACCCCCGGTGGTGGATGAGGAGACGGGTTTGGAGAAGTAGACGTAGTCGGACGTGTAGTGGGAGCCTTTGAAGACGTCGTGGGTGGGGGAGAGTTGGAAGAGGGTTGTTTCTTGCGTGGAGAAGCAGGTTTTGGGGGTGGGTTTCCATTGCGTGGGGATGTATGCGCCGTAGGTGAGGGTTTGTGTTTGGGTTGTTGAGGAAGAAGGAGAGGAGAAGGAGATGCTGGAGGGGTAGCGTTGGGGAGGGAGTGAGTCGGCGAGGGCGCGTTCGCGCGTGCTGGATGGGGTTGAGGGGATGAGGCGGCCGGAGACGAGGAGGATGGTTGGTGCGCGCCAGTTGAAGACTTGCTTTTGGAAGGCGCCCATGCTGAAGCCGTGCGTGTTGCCGGAGTAGAGCGGGCGGAGACGGCGGAAGAGGGTGGTGCCTTTGAGGAAGAAGGAGAGTTGGCCGAGAGTGGTTAGGTCGAGGATCTCGCCGCCGGGGCGGAGGAGGGGTTCTGGTTCGGGCTTTGGTGGTGGCGCTTGTGGATGGGGTTTTGTGGGTGGTGAGGTTGAGGGGGCTTCGGAGGACGAGGGTTTGCGTTTGGAGAGGTCAAAGTCCTTTGCGAAGAGGAAGTGTTCGAAGAGAGGGTGCAGGCCGTCGAAGAGGTACGGGAGACACGCCGAGACGACCGTGTTGAAGGTGCGGTAGTCGACTCCTGGGTTTTTCTCCACACTGAAGGAAGAAAGGATCGCGTTTGCTGTCCGTCGAAGATCTTCGACGCGTTCATCCGTGAGCTTTCCCACGAACGCCGACACGCTCTCTTGTGCGTCGATGGGCGCAATGAGCAGCAGAAGCTCGACCAACTTCAAGAGATTGTCCGTTGGGATGATTGAATGATGCACATCCGACTGATCTCCATGTTTAAACACATCAACAGCATCCATCGAATCCAGCGCCGCCAACACCAACTCATCGTCCTCGTCCTCTTCCCCCGCCCCCTCCTCCGGCGCGTCAACTGCAAACCCCTGATTCGAACCCCCCGTTGAACTCTCCTTCTCCTTCCCCTCTTCCACACTCATCCTCACCCCTTTATCATACACCGCCAAACTCCTATACAACTCCCTCACCCAAACCCCCTTCCTCCTCTTGCGCACCACAACCCCATACCTCTCCGTCAAGAGCGTCACCACTTTCAACATAGCATCATACGTCAAAATGGCAGGCGCCTGGCTCGGGAACGGGAACGCGCCCAGGTAGCTTACCATGTGGAAAATGACGGGTCCTACACCGAGGGCATCCGGAAGCTCCAAGAAACGATATAGCGTGGATTCGCTCCAGTACTTTACGTCTGATTCCGAGTCGGCGAGGGAGCGGAAGACGGCGTTGAAGCAGTAGAGTTCGAGGGGCGTGTAGGCTTTTTGGGCGAAACGCTGGGTTAGGGTTTGGTTGAGTTGTTCTGTTCAGTTGGTTATTTGGTGTCATGGTAGTGTTTTGGGTGCTTGTGTAGAGAGTGCTGCCTAGGTACATACCGAGAGTGGGCTGTGGAGCTGTGGAAGATGCTTGGCCCATTTTCGTTATGTATTCCACATGGGCTGGCTTGAAGAGATAGCAGTGGAATCGGAAACCTAAAGAATATCTACATACGTATTGTTATAACGTGATCTAGATGTAATGGGTACATGTGCTCACAGGTAGTCTAGCTAAGCTCCATGCGAGAGTGGTGGGGTGACGCAGTAGCCTCGCTTCAACCTGCCGCATACGCTCAAGTCGGAGCTTCTGCATGCCGATGGGCCCGACCGTTGATATTCATGGGGAAACTCCACATCACACATAACAAAGCAATCCATAAAATCAGTATGAAAAATGCCATTTTGATTTGTACTCAATTCCTCCAGATGAGCTATCCCAATCGCTCAACGCCAATAAGTTTTCAGTCGCCAGCAAAACACAAAAGAAAGAAAATCAATTCCCAACCATGCAAAAGTCCCCTAAATACCCATTCCTCAAACGGTACGTAACCATTCCGCGAACTTAATCATAGCGTGGATCATCATCCATACCAGGAGTCTCGGCCCACGCGCCAGGAGTCGGAGCCGCAGCCGGCGTAGGCGCTCCATCATACCCACGAGGCGTAGCATACTGGCCGGTAGAGTCGCCAGGTGTGGGCGCCGTGAAATTGCCACCGGGTGTGGGAGCGTCCATGGCACCAGGTGTAGGAGCCGAGTACGCGCCGTAGCCCGTCGGCGTGGGAGCCGAGAAGCCAGCGGGCGTAGGGGCGTTGTATGCGCCAGGGGTAGGGGCTGAGAGGTTGGATTTGGACGCCGTAGTTGTGCTTGAGGCGCCCCAGGCCGGGGTGCGTGCACCCGAATTGAATCCTCCATATGCTGTGCGCGAACCATCGTTGCCGCCGTAGGCTGTGGCTCCGCCGTAAGAAGTGCTTCCACCGTATGATGTGCGTGAACCGTCGCCTCCGTAAGCAGTTGCTCCTCCATATGAAGTTGCGCCGCCATAAGCAGTTCGTGAGCCGTCACCACCGCCCCAGGCAGGAGTACGACCGCCACCTCCTCCCCATCCTGGCGTCCGTCCTCCAGAAGGCGTTGCTCCACCCCAAGATGGACCGCTTCGAGACGGATTGCCCCAAGCTGGTGTGCGTCCGCTGTTCTGTCCTGGCGTGCTTCCACCATAGCCTCCACGAGAGCGATTCGGGAACCTGCCACTGCCACCTTCGATCGTGTTGCCAGTAAGAGGGTCTTTGATAGTCAAGAGCTCCTTTTTGACCGTCACCTGCTTGCTCTTCGTGTGGAGTTCAATGCGAGCTTGGTCGTTCATTGTGTCTTTGACGATACCAAGAAGGCCTTTGTAGACACCTTTCCTAATGGTGACTGTCTTGCCAATGAGCTTGTCTCGTCCAAACTGAGGCCGCGAGGGAGGGGCCATGGCACCACCATTGTTTTGTAGAGCAGGGTTCATGCCACTGAGATCAGGACCTGCTGCCTGAGTGCGGCCACTCTTGGCAGCCATGGTCACCACATTGGAACTGCGGACGACAAAGACACCGGCATTTTCGAGAATATCCCGATTGGTGACGAACAGCGAGCCACGGTGTATGTAATGGACCTTGCCTTGTCGGTTCTCTCCGCCATACTCTTTGACGGTATCGTCTTTGCGAATCTCGGAGCCGTCACGATCAGTAGCAACAGCATGACGATTCTGAGTCGCATGGTCTGAGACTTGAGTGTGAAGCAACGTTCGCACATTGCCGGTTTGGTCAATAACCCTGAGCACCTCGCGGTCGACTTTGATGACGCAGCCGATGGTGGATGCATCGATCTGTACCAAGTCGTAGAGGTTGTACTTGGAATCGTCTCCGAGCGTGGCGGAATCAGCAGCACGCTTGAGATCTTTGCTGAAGACGGTGATTTCGGTCTGGGTGGAGTCGCAGAGCAGAGTGACCTTATCGTCTTTGATGCGCGTGATCATACCGACTTCATCAATATACTTGCTGCCTCCAATGACTTTGACGTGGTCACCTTCGCGGAACAGCTTTCTCAGTGTCCGGACAGGGGCATCGATGCGTCGACCTTTGAGCTCGCCTTCGGTGACCTTAATTGTCACAATGTCACCAGTAACTGTGACGGTAGTACCGCGGAGACCCTTTTGTTCACCCTCGTAAATCTCGACGCTATCGCCGTTCACAAAGGCTGCGCCGGTCATGGCAGCTTTCTGGGCAGCCTGAACTGCAATCAGATCCAGCGTCTCTGTTCCGTCGGCGGCCGTGACAGAGAAAAACTGCATCTCCTCCATCCTCGGGTTCACATTCTCGCTGGTGATGTGATTGACCTTGACTTCTTTGAGAAGGAAACCGTTTTGGTAGTCGTCACCCTTGTAAGTAAATGCGCGTTGATTGCCTGCACCGACTTGACTCAAGAACTTCATGTGCTTCTTCCGGGCTTCACTCTCGTTGAAGAGCTTCTGAGGGGGACGTTCGATGTTGCGGCCAAAGGCACCTCGTTTGCGCTTAGCTGCCGCAGCCGCGTTTGCATCTTCGCCGAGGCCATAGTCGAGTCGAGGAACAAGCTGCACAGTGCAATCCAAGCCATTTTGGTGCACCTCGACAATCTTGGCCAAGTCGCCTTTGTAAAGTGGAGGACGAACCATGCGCACGAATTTGCCTTCTTCCAGCGGCTGTCGCCTACGCTTCCGGAGAAGATCCTGACGCTCTTTGACCTCGATAGCGATCTGGCCACTACCCATGAAGACGTTGGGGATGCTCTCGATAAGTTCAATCATGTCTTGTTTCGCATCGGCCTCGAGATAGATGTATCCACTCATAGTACCCCCACGTTCGAATGCGGAGTAGATCTTGGGTCTCTGGTTGGCACGCACGGCGTCATCGATGCGCCTCTGAATGGCCATGATGACCTCGCGTTCCTTGCCGGGCCTGACCTTGACACCCCAGATGTTTGGATCGTTGACAGAGGGAGCGGGGATGTGAACTGCTCCCAATCCGGACCGACTCCTGTCCTGCTGCTGGCGTTGCCTGTACTTGATCTCGAATTCTCGGGCGAGTTGCTCAGCGTCTTTGTCGGCGCCTATCTGACGCTGTATGTCGAGTTCGCGATGGTGGCGATCATCGAGATCTGCGCCCGTGGGCTCGAGAAGATCATCGGGATGGACTTCGTCAGCGTATGCGCCTTCGCCCTCGTCTTCATCTTCTTCCTCGTCTTCATCGACTTCGGCTTCGACATCAATGAACATATTCCTCTTCTTTTTTCTCCGCTTTGCGGGACGTGCCTGGTCCATGTTAGCATCCACGGCCTAGTAAGAGGCGCGCTTTGTACGTACGACCACGTCATCTTCATCATCTTCTTCGTCCTCCTCATCATCCTCGTCTTCCTCGTCTTCGTTCTCCTCTTCTTCGTCTTCGCCATTGTCAGATTGCGGGCGGTCTGCTCCGGCGCCATCTTCGTCGTCATCATTTACGGCTGGCTTGCGCTGCGCCGTCTCGGTCGTTGCGATATCATCTTCGTCAATTTGTGCCGCGGGGTTGAAATTGTCGTCGTCCGACTCGGAGCCGTAGCCAGACATGGTGGACGTGGATGTGTATGGATGGGTTTATCGAAACAATAGTCCAGTTGGGTTGGTGGTTTGGGGAGTCAAGTCCGCGGGCGTTCGCAGTTGGGTGAGGAGCAGGCGCGCGCGGTGTTGCTGAGTAAGAGGCGCAGGCACGAGACCTGAGCAGCGCGCAAGTAGAGGTGAGTTGAGTAGAAAGTGAGTGAAAGGTTGAATGGCGGCAGCGGGGGGAGAGGCTTTGTTATAAGTTGGAGCGTCGGGGAGCAAAGGTCGCAGACACGCTAGTAGCTCACCCTGATTCGTGCTGACACTAGCCACTACTAGCCACAAGTGCGCCACACCCGCTTCCAATCACATTCCTATTGCGCCGCACTGTCTATTGTTCTCATTAAAGTTTTCTATTGTTTGACCCATTCTCTCCAAGAAAAGGAATTTTGCGACAACTGCGATGGAAGGGAACTGACCCTACAATCTGACCTTGCTCTTTTCACTTTGATCTTCACCTCCTACTTGCACAACAGCTCGACCCCACGTCTTATGTTCTCGGACATCTGAAAGAGCCTGCCCAACTTCCCCCAGACCATCATAAAGTCTTTCATAGACAACGGGAATAATCCTTCCACTCTCCACAAGCTTCATGAAGCCCTCCCACGCATCCACCACACGCTGAGGATCCCGTCTTCCATCTTCACCAAATCTATATCCGTATATTGCAGCGCCTTTAAGAAGCACTCTGTTCATAGCCACCTGTTCCGTATTACCTTCTCTTGCAGCGAATCCAACAATAACGACTCTCCCTCGATACTTGATGCACTTCAGCGCGGAATGGACCATGCCTACTCACTCCATCAACTGATCTGAAGTAGTCATCATGGTACTTTGTTTACTCACCAATCGCGTCATAAACCACGTCCACCCCATCCCCACCCTCTGTCTTTTCTTTGACTCGCTCTTCCCAATCTGCAGCTCGATAGCTGACTACATCATCAGCCCCGATCCTCCTTACCATCTCCGCTTTATCATCATCACCTACAACGGCAATGACGCTTGCACCAACCGCTTTGGCGATTTGGACTGCCATTACCCCTAACCCCCCCGAGGCACCAAGAATCAACGCACACTCGCCCCGTTTCAAGCTCGCCCCGGATATCAAGGCACCGTGACTGATAGCTCCCGAGCTTCCCACGGCACATGCTTGGAGATTTGACCATCCCTGCGGCACTGTCCGTAAACTATCTTCGGGAACGTTTATGTATGCAGCGTAGGCTCCCAATGCACCGCCGAATACTCGATCGCCTGGTTTGAATGAACTCGATGCAGTAGATTCAGTAACGATACCTGCAAATTCATTTCCTAGTATGAAAGGAGGTCTGACGTGGCGCCTGTTGTTTTGATGTAGACCCTGTGCGTCTGAGTCCTCGTCAATACTGTTGAACGTGGAAGTATACGATCAATCTTAGTTACATAATTGATCAACGTGCGTTACAGCCGCGTGTGTAACCCGGACCTGAACCTTGGATTTATCTGACTTGGGCGGTGCGATATCTGAAACCTGAAGGTCTGCGAGATTCTGTTCATTGTTACTTGCAGTCCGGGGTTAATTATCAAGGTGTGAGCTCACATCAACGAATTGTTTTATTAGAATCGCTTTCATAGTGACATAGTAACGTGTCTGTTTTTTGTATGGTATTATGGGATGGTATCCATTAATAGTATCATAAGAACAGACAGTGAGTAGGAGTTGTCAATAGAGTTCAAATGTAGTTACCGAGGTTAGACCTGGTACTAGCGGTTTTAGGTAGTGCACGAATCCTTATGAAATTGGATTTGATCCTCACAGAGTATCGCTACCCTGGGTATCGACACAGGTGGAGGGGGGGTACAGACACGAAATCCTTATAATGGTAATTGATTGAAGCATAAAGATGTCAACGAATATCCAATAACATCGACATGAAATGAAATGCAGTGCAATATGGATGAGTCTCAGAGCAGGCTAGTGCTGATGCGGTTACGTAATCCCATCGTCGCTTATGTTGGATCTAGGTAACAGTCTCAACAGTCGCATCGCTTTCCTCCTGAATCATAACAGACATCTCCGCTCTATACCAAATACACCCTGCTGCACAACAAGATTCATACGGCCTTGGACATTTGATTTCCGAGTCCATCTTGTAATGCGCCGCGTCGTCCCATGCGGGATCACTGACGGGTAGCCGTAGCACGCCATCCATATCCATGGTGTTGACTTGTCGCTTCCTGTCTGTGCCTATAAATCGTGAATATGCCTAAACAACGACAAACATGTACGAGATGTTCGATGCGACGACAGAAATGCGACAGAAAATCGCCATGCACTCGATGTGTCCAGAACAAGGAAGCCCACCTTTGTACTATGGAGTGGTCGAATGGATACAACCCGGCAGTCCATCGAAAGTATCCACGAAAAGTGTCAACGTCTAAGCTGCAGGCCAGCTCAGGCGAAGAAACTTCTCCAAGTGTTATTCAGTCGCCTAATGATGTCCAGTCGCGAATATGTATGCCATTTCGGGACACACTGCCCGGAAGTCAAACGGACACACCTTTCACCTCCCGTGAATTATCACACCCTACAGTTCCATCATCCACGGCAGGTTCCGAGAGTACTTCTGGGCTTCCCGTCACCTCTTCTACAAATGTAGACTTCATAACATATGGTCGGTCCGACTTCGCAGATATAAGGATAACGTCTTTGCTCAGAGCGAAAGAAGAGTACCAGCGCCAACAAGCTCTTATAGAGCAAGGCTTGAATCCGAATTGTGCGGCGAAGGATTCAGATGAGAGTGAAACGAACGGATTTTCTCCGGCGGCACAATCCGTTGAAGCTCATCATCTACAGTCTTACTTACCCTCCAAGAAGCAAGTACTGCAAATGGTCGAGTATCACCACCGCTGTATGTCCTATTGGGTTGGAGGAGTATAGTAAGTCTCCCTTCCCGTTTCAAGGGGTTTGGCCAGACTGACATTCGTGATAGCGATGGCCCTAGTTTTCTGAAAAGCGTTCTCGAAGCATACGATGAGGATTCTGTGATCAGTCTTCGCAGCAATGGTTGGCTGTGGTCCGCATTGTTGTTCTCGATTCTATCCGCAGCTATGATCGGTTCCTCCGAGACTGTATCAAAGTCATGGGGATTCCCAGATTCAGAAAAGCAGCGCTTGTCGAAAAGATGGGGAAGTGCCCTTATATCCTGTTTACATCTCGGTGATTATGCAACCAAACACCACCTCTACTCTGTCCAAGCCATTTTCAACATGCATAGTTCGGAACACCTAGTAGGCTCTACAAGAGAATGGGCAGTATATCAATCTGCGGCTGTCGTCATTGCGCGTGGGCTAGGTCTGCATAAGTACGTCTCCTATCGTTCATTTCGCAAGCGGAACTGACAGGAACAGGCTTGGGCCGCATCCAGAAGACGACATAGCACCTGGCAACATGACTATCAAACAGAGAGAAGCTCTGATGCAACGAGAGATTGGTAGACGATGCTGGATCGGCCTAGCCTCTCAAGATTGGTTATGTTCTACGTCTCAGGGACTGTATCAGATACAGAAACGACATTTTACTACAATAACTCCGCGTCATTTCGACGAAGATACTTGGGCGCCAATACGGGACGACATGACACCCACGTATGTAAGCACTAGTTCGACATGGCTCTTCCAAAGTTGTCGACCTTTTTATTTTCGAACCCCTAGCTAATGTAGGCTTGTAGATACACAATGATCACCACATTTCTACATGAAATCGCTTACACGCTGTCACGCTATCTCGATGATATGCTGGATGCCCCCAGCTTAGAATCCAAGTACAATGTTGTCTTGAAATACGATGCATTAGTGCGAGCTATAAACCTCGACAAAATGCCCCGGTTCCTACGGCAGACAACTCCATATAACGCAGCATGGCCACCTTGGGCACTGTGGGCAAGACGATCGTACGAAGCATCGAGCGCACATAAGATCATCATGATTCACCAAAGCTTCCTTGGGAAGAGCTTCAAAGACCCCCGCTACACGTACTCACGATGGGCCTGTGTGAGTAGCTCCAAAATTATTGTCGAAGTAATGACAATAAGATACCCAGAGGAACCGCAGTGGTGGGTGGAGCAGGTAGGTGTTTCTACTTCCTTAATGACTTATAAATAGCACGTACTTATTTCTACTTTCAGGCCTTTGTAGTAACAGCCGGTCTTGTTCTCGGCCTCGACCTCTTTCACCGCGGTGGCAAAGGCCCCGAAGCCGCCGAATCAAAAGCGGGTATCGAGAAAGCCATCAAGATCCTCCAACACTGGCCCACGAGCTCCGTTGCCGTCCACGGCATCCGCCTCCTGAATTGTCTTCTGGAGGAGCATGCCAAAAACACATCAACGGAGTCATCCTCAAAACAAAATGATGGACAGCATAATGCACCGGATCCGGAGAACATGGGACCACTGACCATCGCTGAAGCGGCTAGAGGATCTGTCCCGGTGCAAGACCCACCGCAGCAACTGGAAGAACCCGTGACGCAAAATCCGGACATCGTTGTGAGCGAGCCACCCTGGATGAATATGGATTTCGACATCGATATGATGAACCTTGATATGCTGGTGGACTCGGGAGTGAACAGTAACGTCTTCTTTGAGGGGATGTATGGGTTTGCTGCGTTCAATGATCTTAATTCGCCATTGTTCCAGGGTTTGTAGATATGTATGTAGGTGATGAGAACTACTCGATTTTGACGACCTTAGGAAAAATATGTATATAAGACTTGTATTAATATCAGAACACTTCTCTCGAGTAAAATAATGATTTTGAAATGGAAATGCAAGCATGATTTGATATCTCTGAATTTGTATATACACCAAGTCACTAGTAGTATGTAGCGATGAGGTAGGCGCAACCCAATGATAACGGAAACGGCAGCCTGATCACGCCGACTTGTCTCTTTCACTACAACAACACCTCTACTCCCCTCGCCACACCACTAACAAAAAAACTTGTAAACCTTCTTCCACTTCGGCCACTGCGCCTGTTCAGCCCTCTCCTCCGCTAGGATCTGCGTCAAATCCATCTCCCTCCTACCGCTCGTGATATCCATCTCATGCGCACGCTTAAACTTCGTCTTGTAGTAAAGCTTGAAGCCGATAAAGAACAGCGCAACAATGGGGAAGGCAAGATAGGCCTGGAAAAAGGACTGCACGCGTTCAGCAGCAGTCAGCTCCGCATATCCAACGGGCGCAAACCCGGTCCAGAATTGCGCAATGAGAATGAGAATATTGAAGCCGGCGCCGACATAAGACCCGTAAACGGTAGCCTGGGAACGAAATGCGAGCTCGTCGAGCGAGTGACCCTGGACCTTCCACGCACGCCGGAATCGAATGTGGCAGATACAGATGGACGTCCAGTTGAAGATTTGCGCGAGACCCGAGATTGCCAACATCCACGCGAACGCCTTAATCCGCGCGTCGTCGCCAGCGGCGACGATGTACGCGATGAAACCAAATGCAGAGGAGAAGAGGATGGCAACTAGAGGGCGGCCAGAGCGATCAATGTATCCCAGGATCTTGGGGGCCTGCCCATGGTCTGCGAGAGCGGCGATAGTGCGAGAGGTGGCGTAGATGCAAGAGTTGCCTACACTAAGCACGGCGATGAGGATAACTACGTTCATGATCGATGGGACTGCTTGGATGCCGGCATTCCGCACAGCAATGACGAAAGGTGAGGCATTGGCATCGTTGGAAGATGAGCCGATGAGTTTAGGGTCGTTATATGGAACCAAGCATCCTACAATGGTCAAGGAGACCATATAAAACTGATATGATTAGCGGACGTTCACGGTCCCAAAACTTCGTGCTTACCAAGAGGATTCGCCAAAAGACTTGTTTCACAGCGGTAGGGAGTGTTTTGCGCGGATTTTCCGTCTCCGCAGCGCAAAGTCCCACGAGCTCGGTTCCAGCAAATGAAAACGCTGCGGTGACGAACACGGAACACAGGCCTTTAAATCCATTGTTAATTGCTCCGGGGTTGTGCCTATACATCTGTCAGTTCCCAAACGGAAAACATGCCGCTATCTCGATCCCGCTCACCAAAATTTGGCGCCTATGTATGGCTGTCCGGGAACACCGCCAGTGTCGATGATGATACCCAGAAGAATGAATCCGACGACCGCCGTGATTTTGATGATGGAAAAGACAAACTCTGCCTCTCCATACCCTTTGACACCAAAGAGGTTAATGGAGATGATTACAACCAGGAAGATCGTAACCCATGCAGCCGGGTTGGTGCTTCGCGAGCCCTCCCAGAAGTTCAGAGTGATGGACGCCGCGACAATCTCAAGGGGCAGAGTCACCAACCAGGACAAAGCGTAGCTGTTGTCAATTAGTTAATGGCGGTGGCATGATGTTGTATTTCGCGCGCTTACTTCCAGGCCATAGCAAAACCCCAAGCGGGATCGATGAAGCGATTGGCGTAAACAGCGAACGATCCAGCGACAGGGAAAGTAACCGCCATCTCACCGAGAGCTTGAACCGTGCAGTACAGCATGATGCCCACAAGACCGTAGCAAATGACCAACGACGCAGGACCTCCAGTTGATAATGCGACACCAGAACTGACGAACAAACCGGTTCCTAATGGTCGAATTAGCTTCACGACACCCCCGCGCAAAGGTTTCCGTACCGATTGAACCACCGATGGCGATCATTTGTAAGTGCCTGTTCTTCAATTGCATGCTCAATGCCGGCTCCGCAGGCGGCTGGTCAGGCAGTGGTTTTCCCTCGTTATCCACGGCCTCGGTCACCATTCTTGCGTTGGGGTTGCGCTTGAAGCTATCCACGAAGCGACTCCATGCCGTACCCGACACCTCTTCGCTGGCACCGACATCGTACTGCGGCGACGGCTGCGAATAAACCCCCTTTTCCTTCCCACTCTCGAGGTCCGCCATACTTTCTTCGCCAGGAATTACCCACGCTGTTTGGCTGTCGGAGCTTGAACACTCTCTATCTCACAAAGCTTCAAAGAAAAATGAAAAGAGGCATGCGAGAAGGTAGAGCAACGTCACAGGGCCTTGGAAGAGGAGAAGGGTCAAAGGGTCTCTTTATTAGCGCTGCAGCGTCATGGGTGCCTTGTTATCTCTAATAAGCACCCCCCAACGCGTCTGCCCCGGTAAAGGCAGTTGCGTACTCGGGGAAAGATCGACAGGCTTAACTACCGCACGCCTACTCTATGGAGTAAGACGAAGCTCCGATCACTACTGTTCCGCGACAATGCGAAGGGTATGCATGCGCCATGGGATGGGGTGATGGAGGATCAGGGGACGGGGAAGGTGACGTTTGATGATTACCTGGGGGCGTTCAAATCATCAATATCCGCTTTGAACCGACTTTCTCGATCCCCTCCATTCAAACCCATTGTCGCTCACAAAACATCGCGTGGAGAAACAAGAGAGAGAGAGAGACGTGTGTTTTATCCGAAACTCAAAAACGCCCTTCTTACATGCAGTATATTGGATCTCGGCAGCGCGGGTTCAATCGGTATTGATGGGACAATGACGGCAGTGGCTCAACCAGTCAGTCAGTCTCACGCGACTTTTCGCCCCTCCCATCATCACTCCCACTTGTTCCGTTTCAACGATACACGTAGGAAATTGACCGCAAAGTATTACCTTTGACAATGCGAGCCTTATCAGTGAAGCTTACACACGGAAAACCCGCGTGGGTTACTCTACTCCGCACAGGCGCAGGCGCGCACCGTTCGCTGGAAGTTCGTTGTTTCCGTGACCCCAATCTACCCACTCATCGGATATCGGATGCTGTAGGTATCGCGCGTGTGCGAAGGAGCCATACTGAACCAATCATGCGCGTTGGGTGCTTTACAGCGAAACGTAGGTAGGGTTGGAACGTGGGGTGGGGACTCGTCAGCAATTGCGCGGGGATCAATAGGCACGCGCGGTGATACTAACGCTCAAGGGAATGCGAAACAGCAAAGAACAGAGGAGAATGGTTTGATGTGTAAACACGAGGTTGTCGTCGTAAACAAGCTTTTTCGGCACCTGCAAAGATCCACGCGGGAGAGAGGAAAAGCTTGTTCGTCTTTGTGTGTGTGGTGTGTGGTGGGTGTTGGGGGGTTGGCGCCAAGGTTGGTGGCTTGTTTGCCGTCGTGTTTATCGGCTTGGGTGAGATTGATGACATGGTCGTTGATAACGAACGGGTTAACTAATGTTTCTTTTTTTTGCTGGGTATGATATGGTGGCAGAGCGATATAAATAGATACGTAAACTTGGTTTGCAGAGTATCACTGCTTTAATACCCATCCATTCGCAAACCCATCCCATCGCCCTCATCATCCCAATGCTTGTCAACTACTTGCGCGTCTGTATCTCCGACACCAATCCAACCCAATCCACTCCACCTACCTACGAATCAGGAAAATAATGTAATGTCTTGTTTGGAGTGACAACCGAGAGGTGTCGGAGGTTTGGTAGAGAATGAAGTGCTTAGACAGACTTGTAAAAAAGTATTGATGTTTCTTTAACTGTGGGAGGGGAAGGGAGTGATTCACGGGGAATTTGTGGGGTGAGAAGGGAGGAGGTATCATTGATTGATGTTTATTTTCAGCACAGGCTATACTAGACTCAGGAGGACCCCGACGAGAAACAGAAAAAAGTTTGCTAGACTGTGTCTAAGTCCTATGAGTTAGCTTCCCGTGGAACAGAGAATCTTTGAAGCTGTCTGTAGCAGGATGTTACGTGCATCTCCCACGGCAGGGGATGTCGAGAGATAATCTGGCCTTCACGCTCTTCGATGTTGACAGTTGTGTTGAAGTAGTGCCAGAGTCCGCATGTGGCAGCTGAACTCTGCGAATGCGATACTTTTGCTTTTGCGGCTGGCTCTGCAACTTCAACAGGATGGTTCAACTTGAAATCAAGATCTTGCACCTAACGGGTCTAAAACATTATGCGGTTTGCTCTTTCCCAGTACAAACTTCACTTGCACTAGTAAGGAAGCCTCCTTCACACTTTCCAAATAACCCCCAAACATTGAATCGCAAGAACCACGTCACTCCATGTTGACTCTTCCCTCTGAATCACTCACCTCACTGTTCACCTTTCACGCGCAGCTTTACCCAACAGGTATTATACCATTCCTACCCCCACACCCCGGCCATGTTTTTCACACCCGGACAACTTCTTACTGCCTTTCACGCCCTCCCCGCCACACTCGCCTTTCGCTTCGCCAGCAGGCTTATCGGTCCTCTATTCGTACCTAGCATCAATATTGCCGGGCAGGTGCTATCCATGATGGGAGACGCAATGCAGACTATCGGGAAAAACACGAACGTGGAAGGAGACGACTGGGAGGCCGAGGCGGCAATGATATCGCAACGCTTAGGAGATGGATATTTTGATGAAAAGCCGGATGCGGAGAACGCGACACCGACGGGAAGAGATAACTGCGCGGGCAAGTCTGGGCTTGAGGTGATTGAGGGGATTGAAGTGGCGTCCTGGTCTGCTGGCGAGGATAGACGTGGAGAAGGCAGCACCAATGGTGATGTCCAACGCATACTCCCTCCACGCGCCGCCAATAGGAGCCACGTCGAAGATACCTTCTCCGATTTGATCGCCGGTTATGCTTCCGATTCTCCTCCTCGCTACACACCGAACCCAGACAGCAACATGGCATTAGCTGCCGACAACTCAAACCCGCCGAAGATCGTGATTGTGGATTGTGAGGGAAACCAGGTGCCTTACGACAACGAGCGCAGGAACTCGAGAGACAAAAACGACGCAATTTATGTCACAAAATCCGAGCTTCCGCGCGGTACTACAAGTGACAAGACAGCGGCACAGGACAGTCAAGATTTGGCCCAGGCGGACGCAACCATGGACCTATACACCCAAGACATTCCCTCTCCGCCTGAGTACAATGCGAAAGCCGCACACAAGGACTACCAAGAGACTTCCAAAAACACGCCTAGCTTGTACGACGAAGCACGCCGTGAGCGCGAGACATTCAGGACTTGGTTCTTTTACCCTCCCAGCTGCTTTTCTCAGAAATTTTCCGCCTTGTTCTCTTTACCGTGGGGAGTTCAGGGAAGGTACTTTGACGGACGACTTACTTTCGCGGTTCCTGGGAATGATCATCGTAGGGGATGATTGGACTTGTAACTGCCCTGTGTTTTGCTGCCGTCAATTGCTTCATCTAGAAACTCTACAGGGGGAAATTTCAGGCTCAGGTCAACGCGTGACGAGTGCGCCTGGTGCGTGAGTGGATACGGAAAACTCATGGTGGGGATGTCTACCAAACGGTATGGAGTTGGATTATCTCGGGTTGCTTCTTACCTGAAGTGAAGAATGTATTGCGGACTTTAGGTGGACTGTCACAACGGAGTGGGGATATAATGTGACCAAGGCCTGTGTATTTGCAGCACCATTCATAGTGCAGCAATCAAAAAATTTCAATAATTTTGAAGGGCTCATACTACCTTGCAGGCTTTGTTTGATTAATTCTCCTCCGTCCAAATCAAGGGAGCCGAACGGTCTCATTGTACACCACCTCCGGCCACTCCTCCACCGCTCCATCCAAAACCTTATCGTACGCACCCCCACTAACCCAGCCCCAAAACGACCCTACGTACTTCTTCACCAGCTTATCCATCCTCGATCCCTTCACGGTCCCCAAATCCACCAACATCGTCCCATTCGCCTGAGGCAACAATTCCACCCACAGCGGGATATCGCTAAACGCCAAGTGCTTCGCTCCATTCACCGTCACCCAGTCGAGCCACCCCTTCCCCGTCTCATTCGCCTCCTCCTCATACCTCTCCACAAACCCAGGCCACGTCGGATCGACCGCATAATGCACATCATTCATCACCATCAAACACGGCCGCCCTTTCAACTTCGCATCTATACTATCCCCAAACAACCCGCCATCGATATTGATCGTGCCAATGATACTATCCAGCCTATTCATCGACCCCAACGCTCCCGCCGCACCATTACTATGTCCAAAAGCGCCGTACCGGCTCGTGTTGAAGTACGTCCCGTGCTGCTTCACCCAGCTCGGGAACCCAGCCTCGGAGAAGAGAAACAACATGTCGTCTCTGCGGAACTCGTAAATGGCTTGGATGAGACTGTCGTTGTACGGCATGTAGATGTCCCAACCTACGACGCCCCCACCCGAGATGTTGTACGGCAGACTGAGGTACGGAGCTTCGCCGGGATGGTCGTATGTCACGACCGTGTACCCGTTTGACGCGAGGTCCGAGAGGAGCGACGAGTACATGAAGGAGTTCATGCCGCCGCCGACGCCGAACATTAAGGTTGGGAGCGCGGAAACGTTGCTGGATGCTGCGTCGGACGGTGTGAGCGGCGGGGCCTGCCATTGGAGGGATGTGGTGAGGGATAAGAGGTCCGAAGCGTCGATGTTGAAGACTTCGCCCCAGATGGGCGCGCTGATGGGGTCGAAATAGGGCACGCTGGTGTTGGGGGAGGGCGCGGTCCGTGTGGGGTAGTAGATGGAGGCCAGCAGTTGGGTTCCGGATCCGGGGGTTGGGTCGTTGGGCGTCGTGTGGTTGAAGACGTGTTGCGTGTAGCCTACGCCGTAGGGTCCGGATGGTGGTGGGAGGGATACTGATGTTGTGGTTGATGCTAGGGTAGCGAGGAGGGCAAGCGTGATTGGTGGTATTGAGGAACGCATGGTGGTGGAGAGCGTGGAACGGTGTCACGAACGGCCCACGGTGGAATTGAAAAAGGTCGTCGTGTGGTCGACGCAAAATCACGCTGCTCTTCTCATTTATATAGACTGGTCTCTCTTTTTTTTTCTGTTCACTCTTCTGTTCACCGTTTTGCGTTTTTGAATACGAGATCCTAACGGTCATCTTTGCCCGATGAGGAAGGAAGACCGTTGTATCCAAGATAATGTCCATTACAAATGCGAGATGGACTAAGCCCTATGCATGTCATCTCACAGATGTGCTAGCCTTATAGATGGTAGTGCATCGATTGATTAGCGTAACTAACATCTTTGATCGTAACTTCGCTCTTTAGTAGTTAGGAGTTGGGCGCACCCCTGCATGACGAAAGGTATGTAGGGCGTAGAAATAAGCGTGTGAGGGTCTTTACTTCCATTCCACTCCGCTGGTGTCTGGATGGCGATGGCAAGGATAGAGGATCGAATTCCGGGTTTCTGGGAGCGGTGCTTACTGGTGGAAAAATTTATTGCTTGGGATTGTTGTGGGTTTCCTGGGGGTTTTTGCGGAGTGGGGGACTGGGGATGCGAGGAATTAGGGGAGATAGTGAGGGTTGATTATTAGATTTGGAGAAAGTATTTCCGAAGTAGCACCAAAACTCTCCTAGCCCAGTCGGAGAATAATCCAAAAGATTAACAAAGAAATGCGCCGACAAGGATACATACGCCATTGATGATGTGGACTGCATTGGTGAACGACAGTGTAGGTAGATGAAGGGACATAGTGATGTATATCTTTCTCTGGGATTTGCTGAATAGTTTCAGAGGAAAATAACAACGCATCCTTGAGTTATCGAGTGGCGCCTTCAATCGGAATATATCGATGTCTAGCAATCATGCGCCCAATCATTCTCTAGGCCCGATGCTATTGCGCTCAAATATAATAGCGGAAGCGACGTCTCAAATACAAACGTGAGCAGCTACGCACTGTCTCGTGCTTGCCATACACCATGGAGCTACCACACAATCAACCGCTCATGAGGTTTTCTTATCCAACACGAACCCATTAATCCAATCTCCAACTGCATCGCTGTCAAATATCTCATCTTTAAGCAGGACATCACTACCTTCGAGTCGCTCACCATTCGCTGATACATTAATCGCCACCTCGTGTCCGTCTTCGCCGAATCCTCATCGCTACATCATTTGTCCCTGCGGCTGCATACACCCCGCCTCTGTTCTTCCGTTCACGTTTCTTGATACTGAAAAGTGAAATATGTCGGATTGCAGCACAGTACAGAAGAGTTGGGGGAATGAGCTGCCGTCGAAGAGCGTCCATTTCACCTTTCAACCACATCCGCACAGCTCGTTCAGCCCGGAAGATAATGCAACTGGCTCGCCGAATCCTAGTGAGAAATATATGTCTGCTACCTCAAATACGGCATTCGCATTGAACAATCGTACCTCCGGTGACGCTGCGAAGTTATCGCGCCCGAGCTATTACGAAACCGCCATGGGAACCCCTAGATCGAACAAGAGATTACTCGCTACAGAACCTTCGGACATGGACCTGGGGAAACTTTCGAATAAGAGGAGTCGAATAACTATGGCCTCAAGTCGCGCCAGCAACACGGAAGACTTGACCTCGGCAGGTCAATCGGAGCCCAGCGCCACTCCCCAGAAAGATACAGAGCAGGAATCTCCTGTTAGATCAACGCAGGAAAGATCAAACATGGCCTCCCAGGCGACTGGGGACATTTTAAATACTGATCGCACTACGTACGACGTTTACCCAACCAACAACACACTCACGTCCTCAGCAAGCATCCCGTCCCGTTTTTGTTTGCTGCAGAGAGTGGCCATCAAGGGAATACTCCAAGCCGCTCTACGCCAGGCGGAAGAAAACAAGATGCGAGAAACCCAAACCCAGGATAACAATTTCCCGATCTCTCCGTGTTCACCTCCCCATAGTCCTCATCTCCCCACGTCTCTGTCTGAACCAAACGACGCTGATTGCAACTTCTTCGAGCACGAAATGCACATGCAGGACAAGGAGCAGGTGAAGATCGCGAAGGCGAACCTGGAAAAGTGGTACGCATTGTTAAGGTTAATTTTCAAGCATTGCAGGGGAGAGGATTGGGAAAAATTGAAATTGAGTCCGGAGGAAGTTGAAGACGGGGTTGACTTGTGGGAGGATGATGAGGATAGGATGTCTTGGCTTTCGGATGATGAGGTTGTCGGAGAAGAGTCCGAGATGGACTGCGATGAGGACTTGTTCTGAGACTGATTTTTGTTTGAGTGCGGTCATGAACGGTAGTGCATGGAAGGAAAGGAATTCATAATTATTGTTTGTCTTGTCTGAATTTGCCTGTCTGAACTCTTGTGCTGCAAATGATGCAAAATGATGGATTCAACCTTCCTATTCAGGAAGGTATTGTACTGTCCCGATTAGGTAATGTCGATTGCTGTAGGCTTGCGGAAAGTGAACTCCGGATTATAAGCGACCCCATTGATGATACAAAGCAGTCTAGGGCCGCCCTCTTCCTCGTCCGTCCTCAACCGCTTTCAACCGTCCTCAGACGAACGCTAACCTCGATTAGGGCCCAAACAGCCAGACGTAAGTACACGTATCCAAGCACACGGTAGACATATAACTATATATAAGAAACATTAGGAAAGCCTATACTTATATGTTCGACTGCTTAATCAATAAGCAATACAGTAACCTAGCGCAGTCTTTATAGCGTTAATAACTACCTACGCTAGGTTGCTGGTTACTAAGGTATTATTAATCTAGTAATAGTTAGTAGAAGGTAGAAGTTACAGAAGTTAGATAGCGGAAGTTAGACAGTAGAAGCTAGATAGTAGATAGATTTAGAAGACCTAGAACACTAACCCCTAAGCCTTAATTATGTAACTAACAAGTTACTGTGTGTACGTCCCTAGCCTAGGACGTTACTATAAGATTACAGACTAGTGTTAATACTGTGACTAATTTCACTAATCAATTGCGAAGAAGAAGACACTTTAATATATAAGAAACATGGGAGATGCACTTTTGGATACTTATTAAAAGACGAACATACTATACACCATTATATCAAAAGAGTTTCTATTGACACACAGAGCAATTCTCAAAGTTTAACTGGATTTTCAAGGGACCCAGGCGGCCAGCATCTCTGCGACCCAGTCATTGCACGTATACTAGGCGGATTAGAAAGATACTTTGACATACCAAAGAGTTTGGTATTTCTCTAGATTGTACGTTATTTACCGGCTGGAGCTTGCGAAGAAGCATGTGGCCTGTCACGCCATGATTGAACTCTGAAATGCTAGGATGACAAGGTTCACCAATAGCTTCCGCGTTTCCTATAGTAGACTTTTCAGGTCATTCGATTCCAACATGCGACAAAAATGATTTGGCAGATTTTACTGAAGTTCTCTGATAGGGACCATAACCTCAATTTTTTGATCTAAACCATGCACGCGACATATCACGACATGTCAGGCCATGCTCCGTGTTCATCCCCGAATGCTTTGGACCACCATTTTAGCCGGTTACGCATGATTTGTCTCCACCGTTGTGCTAGTTCAGCTGCCATAGCCATTGCGCCTTTACAGCCATAAGGGTTGGCACTCATAGCCAATAATTTCAGCGAAATTCTGTACGAACATGTACAAGTCGAAAGCCATCACGCCTGCCTCTCTCAGGTAACCATTTCGTCAATCCTACTGGTCAAAAATTATACACCGTTTCAGTCCACTTACGCCTCGCAGAATTATGTAGTACCGTTGTTGCTTTCTAGGGCACGTTTTCCACTTAATACACATTGCGAACGCATCTGCAATAGTCGTCTAGTCTATACCGAGACCATATCTGCTGTGGAGATTGTCTTCCTACAGTCTTTCTTTTCCCCGCGAAATACTTCTTTTATGCGTTTCCCATTGATATTGTTCTTTATTGGTTCAGCCGTAGCATATGCACTCTTGGCAGACGTAAGTAGCGGTGCCCTCTTGTACTACTTAACGGGCTTGCTTCATAGCTTAAGGGCCCCAGCACTTCGTCCTGGTACTAACATCTACTAGGGTTTTTATTGTGACCGATTTTGGACAGTTCTTCGCGTCAAGGTAGCCTCAACCACCGTTTTCGACGGGACGCGAAACCTGGAGGGCGATCATAGCCTTTACGTTCGTAGGTTCTATGTCTTCTATGTTGAGCGGTATTCTTGTTAGTCATAAGATATCTCGAACGTTGTGATACTGATCCAACATGTGCAAGGCGTTTTTGTTTTTTCTGAAATTCGTCGGGATCGTGACTCACGGAACAACGTAAGCAGCATTCGCACACTGTAAGTTAATCCCATACCGTAGATATTCGATGTGAAGAGGTATGCCGTAGCTCTTGACTGCAGCAAATAGCATACTCTTATTGGCTACAGCTACCTCATGAGGGTTTTTAAGAGCAACTAAAGGCCTAATCCCCCGCAGCTAAGAGCGACGGCGTACCTTTTATTACTAAATGTCTACGGTATTTTCCTCCTAAGAATCAGAGGCGGCATAAAGGCGAAGATTCTTCACAGGAAGCATCATGATGATGAGACTGCTGTCGCCTCTCAAGAGCGCGGTGCTACGGATACTCCTAACCCGCCTGATACGGTTTATGGGAGAATGGTATTATGCCAATGCTTATATCAACAGACCGGAGGAACTTTCCGGAAGAATTGTCCAAAGCAATCCCAGCGTTGTGGTTTTCTATTAAGTCAGCTCTTTAGCAATGCAATGATGATGAAATCGTGGAATCTCCTGGTAGAAAGAATTTACGAACATGCTCAGTGGCCGTGTATTCTTTCGAACTCATAAGCAAATAATAGTAATTCTTCTTTGGTGGGAGCGGTCGGTCCCCTTGCACAGCTTTTTTGTAATGCTGTAAAAACAATGCGCATAGAGTGATGTTTAACGTTAGCAAAATTAGTGTCGATATTACCGGTAGGGATGCATACACTAAAATAGTGTATTGCCCCCAACTCCCTCACGAGATGTCTCGTTACCTGAAAGATACCTACGGAACAAGTATTATTCCAAATTAAGAATGCATAGAAAGATAACCTGGTCCCGAAACTGCGAAGCAAACCCCTCCCTATACGGTCAAGCCGAATGAGCTGACCAAAACGGGTGGCCTGATTAAACCAGATGGTCCGATGTCCCCATCTGCTACTGTGCAGCCTACTGCCCTCGTGCTAATCGAATGACGAAGTAATCGCGTGAGTTTTATCTAAGTAACATGACGGCACTGTAAGCGAAGGGTGAAATCGACATCGCAATGACAACACTCTACTCAAACAGTGAAAGTATAAATCTGACTGAGGCCCGCCCCGGTTATTCAGTAGGAGTACAAACCTCATTCTACCGTAATCAAAAAGCCAAAATGCCAGAACAAGACAGCCTTTTCGTCGTCAAACGTTCCATTCTCGACCCGAACAAACCGACAGGTATGGTCTTCGACCTTGCCATCCCGGCAACGTTCACCGATCTTCAAGCGGCAAAGGCGGAAGCTAAGACTCTGCTCAACAAAGAAGGATATGAACCAAGTTTCTTTACGCTGTATGCTGTCAAGAGCGATTCACCTGACTGGGAATATGGTGAAGGCGTAATGGTATTTGCAAAAGCTGCTTCTGGAGAGGAGTTCAAAGTTGAAATCGACACGGTACAAAACGTAGCGGGATTGCAACCAGATACCTCCGGCAAGGTTCAACAGCCGCTTCATCACGTTGTTCAAACTGTTATCGAATACAACAAGGATAGATCAGGGTCAAAACGCTACACAGTCGTCGAAGGCACATACGCGGATCGGAGGCAGGCTCGTGACCGAGCGCTACAGGTCCTGCTGGATCCCGATCTAACGAAAGAGGATTACGCCGAGTACGACGAGTATATTGATGATCTTGAGGGACCTTTTGGACCGGATGTTATTGTGCACGCGGTGAAGGAGGGAGGTGAGAATTTGCTGGTCTCGGTGATCGCGGATCACTAGGAAACTGGAAGCCTGGGTGTGGCATTCTACACACATTGGCTTTCTGGATACAAGGGGCTTCTTGCTAAGATTGGGACTCATGGAGTAATGGTCTGTTTTTTCCTAAGATAGGTAGTTACATAACGAATCGGTTGGTATTTTCTACGTTGGTGTGAGACAAGACAGAGTTCGTGCAAGCACACTCTCAGGGATCCCCTGACGTCATATTCCAGAAGGCGGGCACGCGGGGAACCTTACCCACCAACCAGCTACGTCCTTTATGGAGTTTTCTAGTGTTGTTTACCAATTAAGTCCCCGTATACAGCCTCGCCTCAAAGGGTTTCTTCCTGATAGTTTGTTCCACGATGAGCAGCATGAATAATACACTGCTTTTGAGGCGTATATTATCAAACAGCATTTGAAAACAAAAACAGCAAGGAGTCTACGTGCGCCTTGGAGCTGCCTTACAAAGAAGATGTGTCATGGGCTGAGAGGTTAGTGTATCTATTGTGGCTACGCCAAGTAGCACAGCCGCAATGTAGATGGGGGCTGAATATTTGATACGAGCCACTTATATATAGGACTATAGCTTGACTTCTAGAGAGACATGAGCAACCAGTCATTACAAATCCTCAGTTTTTCCAAAATCTTGAAACTCCCTTCGCCTAGAAAAATTACCCAATAACACCCACAACAAACATGAGCGACCTCGACTCCCAACAATTCGAAGCTCTCCGCCACCATCACCTTTACGGCTACAGAGGAACCCCACCAACCAAGCGCGTAACCGCCGAGGACTGGAAGAGAAAACCTATGCAAAAGCCCATCACCTCGACCTGGGACCAATCCATCCCACACACGGAAATCACCAAAATCTTCAACGGCTGCAAGCCGCAACAGATGGAAGATAAATGGTTTGTGTATGCCGACGGACCGGATGATAAGGGAAATGCAGTTGTGCATATGTATCGCAGTTGGACGGGCAATAAGATGGTGGAGGCCAAGTTCTCCGTCGAGTTGGATGCTGCGACGGGCGCGGTGGCCGAAAAAGATACGCGGTTCACGGAGCTCATATGGGAGTCGGATCCAGAGAAGTATAATGGGCAGACGGAGGAAGGGGCGAAGGAGTTGGCGAAGTCGGTTTGTATGTGGGTTCTGGGGGCTGAACTTCCATGAGAGAATGAACTTTGTTTCGAAGCTGGACGTAATGGGAATCAGTATTGATTCATATGCATTGATACCTCCTACCATCGCTGTGCACAGTTTTGCTAAACGATTCGCCTGTAAATTTTCTGGCATCTACACAGCGCAGCCCACATTGCACTCCAATGACAGATACCAGCACCTCCTATTCCCGCTTTTCAGCATAGCTTTGGAGATTGTTAGCGAACCCCCACAGATCTTGCTGCGCTAAAAACGCTCTTCTCCAACACGCCTGCTTCACCTGGGATAACATTGCGATAATGTATGAAGGGTCAGCTGTGCATCTTGGTAACGAATGGGTTCCAAGGTTCTTTCGTGGCATCTTCCGCTACCACACGTGACTTGATTACAGCTTGTTCAATACTCGGAACTCCAAAACATCTTTCATCTCTTTGACTGCTAATAAAGAATTTATCGTATTGTCAAGTCGAGAATTACGGTACGGGAATTCTATTCAAGATCAACCGATTTTCGAAGGTGCATTGTAGACTGTACATACACTCACCCAGAACTCCATCATCATCAATTTTACATACCTGCATCACCTCATCCAAGTTATGTACATTCCCGAATTCTCATAATCCGGTCAATATCAGCAATGAGTCCACCATACTGGTGCTTCGACCATTATTGGAGTAGTGCGAATCACATAATATATCCGAGTATCTATTTTCAACTCAAAGTAACGAGTCGTGACATCAATGATATTGGTGATGGTCGGGCGGAGAGTAACGTCGAGGGTGCGGTTTCTACAGCTATGATACTTGCAAGATTTTGTAAAATGCAAAGCAGCCGGATTTCACTATTCACAAGACTGCTTTTTATAAATATACGCGGTTATTTCAGGATTTGTGGCATCGAAAAGATGTGAGATTTTCACTGTGCTGTTGTGGGATTTTATTTCAAACTAGCCTATTATGGTCATTTCATTTTTAATGCCCAGACAAGATGGTCAAGGAGTCATTGATTGGCAACCATGAAATGGGGCACATTAGAATTACGAAGCGGGGAATTCTCAACGCTTTACTTGGGCTGCTTCGTAGGTTCCCTTTTTGAAAAAAACAGAGATGGCAATGACGAAGGTCACAATCTTACCCCTTCCCCATCAATTCTGAATGGAAGATTGTTTACGACATACTTGTCCAGATTGCCACAAAAGAATGTAACAGCGTCACTTGTACCTTAATTTCGATTTTCAAGCGAAAGCAATGATTGATCATCAGGTTGTACTTCCGCTGTAGCTGATCTTCCCCGTCAATTAATGTCATGGTACAATCGATTCCCCAGCGGGGTTTTCACAATCCAATCATATTTCTCATCCAAACAACGAGAAAGTAAGTTTCCATTCCACGGCGCACCCACTATAAATGATATCCTCCCCAGATTATTTCACTCTGGCTTCCTGCCTTCCTTTACCCCCCAATCTCCACTCTTCAACCTATTCTCAAAAGTTGTAACACCTTGGCATAGACTCAATTCTTCCATCCCCAATCTCATCATCATGCGAAATTCTCAGTTTGAAGACATCGCGCTCGACGATTTCTCAACTGCACGGACAGATACTAGATCCAAGAAGTCTAGCACTGCATCCGCTTCATCACCGAGGGGAGAAAGAATTGTTCTCGACGAGATCAAAGACTTCAAGCATACTGCATATTCTTTTTCTAGCAAGAAGAAATGGTGGATCCTCACCGTCGTGGCTCTCTGCCAGACCAGCATGAACTTCGTAAGTGCCTGTTTCACCCTCTGCCTGCCAGTTTCTTACTAATGTGTTCAGAACGCCGCCATTTATTCTAACGCAGTAAACCCCATCAACGAACACTATGGCATCAAATCCGCCCGTCAGGGTATGACGGCGTTCCTCATCACATATGCCTTCGGATGCGAATTCTGGGCCCCTTGGTCCGAAGAATTTGGTCGTTGGCCTATCATGCAATCCTCTCTTTTCTTCATCAATATCTGGCAACTGCTTGCCGGCTTAAGCACTAATTGGAGCATGATTCTGGCCGCACGCGTTCTGGGAGGTTTCTCTACTGCTGGAGGTTCAGTGACTCTTGGAATGGTCGCCGATATGTTTGACCCTGATGAACAGCAATATGCCGTACTTTGGGCTTCGTTCTGGTGAGTAATCCTCCTACATGTACATTTCTGTATTTGTGCTGACTTCATCAAAGGTCTTGCGTTGGTAGCGTCTTTGGTGGTATTGCTGGAGGTCCCGTTGAGGAACACCTCAATTGGCGTTGGAACTTCTGGATCCAGCTCATCTTCGGCGTCATAGTCCAACTTATTCACGCATTCACCGTCCCTGAGACCCTTGCGGCTAAAGTGCTTGGTAGCCATGCAAAGAAGCAGCGCCAACAAGATCCTACCTGCAACGTCTATGGACCCCACGAAGAGATGTCTCTTTTGCAACGCCTGGAGCCAAAGGAGCTCTTCAAAACCATGTCTCGTCCTTACTACATGCTAATGTTCGAGCCTGTTGTGCTGTTCCTTTCTTTACTGAGTGGTTTTAGCGATGCTCTCATCTTCAGCTTTCTCGAATCATACGGCATCGTCTTCGGTCAGTGGAATTTTACGCCTACGCAATTTAGCGTTGCCATGTTGGCTCTTTTCTTGGGATACTGCGTTGCCTATCTCACTTTCATACCCGTCATCCGAAATCACAACCAACGCCGCATATGGCATCCGGAGACCCTCACAGAAGAAAGCCGTCTCTGGTGGCTCTTGTTTCTCGCGCCTCTTCTCCCTATCGGTCTCCTTGGTTCCGCATTTACCGTCACCGGCCCGCCAATTCCATGGATCGCCCCCCTCATCTTCGCCGTGCTCATAGGTGCAGCCAACATGGCCATCTATTATGCCACTATCGACTACATGGTGGCCTCCTATGGTGGCAAGTACGCTGCTTCGGCGACTGGTGGTAACGGCTTCTCTCGTGATCTCCTGGCAGGTCTTTGCGCTATCTACACAGGCCCCATGTACAAGAAGTTAGGAACCCAGAACTCCACTTTCCTGCTCTTCGGGGTGTCAGTGCTTGTCTGTATCCCGGTTTACGTCTTCTATTGGAAAGGTCCGGAGATTCGAGCCAAGAGCAAAATGGCTGAGAAGATCAAGGCTGAGAAGGAGAGCATGGCGCTCAGGCGTCAACAGACTGTCCAAGAGCAAAACAATGGGCAAGATGCGTAGATTTACATTGCGACATTGAAAAGTGCTCTTTACTACGTCTGCTGTATCACTGCAGCCTACATCACGCGCTACCATATAGTTTTGCTGGGACATGCGCTATAGCCTCAGGTATTTTCGACCTTTGGCGAAGTTCCGTGTACAATAGTGTTGAGTCAAGTTCATAGGGCTACCATGTCATCGCCTTCAGGATTTGTTATCGCATATGTGTCATTTGTCTGATTGTAAGGTGTGTGTAGCTATAATAAGAAGCTGTGGGTTTGATTTGGGTCATCAAGATACCTCATGGGAGCGCAACCTGCTCTTATTGCAATTTATACAGTACTACGTCATCATTCCATCTTCACACAGGGGAAAAAACAGAAAGTGAAGAATGCACAAAATGAACCTGAACAGATAGAAATCAGAAGAGGCAAACACGAGAAATCATTCTCATCATAACCTCAATAATCCTCTACAATCGTGTCATCTCGTATTTCATTTCGTAATAAGAAATGTTTATTGGTAACTACTAGCTACCTCAGAATCACTGAGCCTCGTTATACACTCAAAGTAGAAGCCCCCGTGTCATCTGCATGTCCGACTACCGTTTTATCATCGTCGTCAGATTCGTCTGGCGGATTGTCAATGTCTTGAAAGCTCCATTGACGGTCACCCGCTGTTTGATGTTGTGTATCTTCCAGTCTGCCACTCTTCTGAGAGGGATGAGGAGATTTGCCTTCCCAGATGAGGTCGATCACGTCCGCCATGTCTATACCCATTGAATCTGCTACGTCTTCGTAGAAAAATTCCAGGACTTCCGAGAGCTCCTGAGACCGCTCCGGATCTGTATCTGCCGCACCGACCTCGTCCCAGAAACCCCTTCCATATTGCTTCTGAAGCTGGTGAAACTCGTTACGGAGGGTATGATTGAGGCCAGCAACAAATTTTTCCTTGATGATCTCAGGCTTGTCGTACAAGGGGAATATGTGCTTGTGGAGAGTGTCTTTGTACATGTCGATAAAGTTGTCCAGTTTTTCGTCCTCCCACACTCGTTGAGCAGTTTCCTTATGCGTTAAATCCAGGAGCCTTGCGATATCCCCAAAAAATACTTCCAGTCTTGTTTGTACACTCCTACGGGGCCGTTTTCCATTGTACGCTTTTTCCAGGTCATCCTTGTACTTCATCTTCAGCTGCTTCCAATCATCTTCTTTCCCGAGACGGAACACCATGTCATCAAACGTTTCTCGAATTTTCTTGACTTCCTCGTCGGACGGGACTGGTAGGAGATTCTTTTTGCGGACGACAATCTTCCATTGGTCCATCAGTTGATTGCGCCGCAAGTCGCGGGATTTGAATCGGTGGAGTGTAGGCATAGTTTTGATACAACTCTTTGTGATATCGAGACGTTTGCTTTGTCGAATATACCAGCTACTGCTTTTGTAAATCAGGTGCGTGTTATTAAATACAAATCTTAGAGTCTGATGGGATCATCCAGCTTTTATACCAGGTTGAAGTTTTCATGGTCTGTAAATCGTGTGTAGCGATTTTGAAACAATAAGCTGCACAACTTGTAACGTCGTATCAACATCCTTCACTCAAAGTGGTACTACATCAGCAATGATCACTAGCCCCTATTTTCCTTCACTACCATTTAGCTGAATTGACATAGCTAAGAAAACATTATGTATCTAGAAATACAGATTGATAAATAGGGAAACCGGCAACAGGTAATCCATGGACCTCAAATCGGATACGGAAGATTTACCTATAGGCAGTGGATAAACAGAAAGAAATGCATGACCAATTCGCCGTTTGATCCCAAGATCGAACGCTAGCCAACGAAAATCGTACACGTCCCAACATCTAGCCCCTTTTTCTGGGGATTGTCACCTCCCACAATTTTCACCCAGCCATGATTCAAAATTGTCCACTTCCCACCTGTCACAGAAGATATCCTCTATGCCACGTTTAGAGATATCATGTTACTAGCCAGCGCTATGTAAAACTTCTACAAGAAGCTTCGATGGTATTTATCGCAATGGAAAGCGTCTTTGTAATTCCCTGTTTCGCCCTCCAAGCTTGCCATAGCTGGATGAACGGATTAAGCCGAGGGGCTTGTAGAAATAGCGCAGATTCCACCACTGAAATACGCACAACGTGTTCATCAACCAGCAGAAGCGCTAGATAGGTAAGTGTACCCTACGGTATTTTATTATTGTGTTTGTTGGTCCAGAGGTTGTAGCGGCGCGGTGTGACCCTTTTACGTGTAGACCGTTACGAGTACGAAGAGATGATCCTGTGGGGTGGCTAAAACTTGTATACATAGTGATTGGTGGTCACAACTTCGGAGCTTCGGGTCAAGCATGTTTGGTAAAAGGGAGAGTAAATTATTGGTTATGATCCAACAGTAATGTTATTCGAAGAAACATAAGTGATGCATAGATAAAGTAGTTATTTGAAAACATGTGAAACACAATCTGAGAGAAGAAAGAAAGACGAAAAAGAAAAACAAGCAAAACAGAGTTATACCGAAACTGAGATCGAAATTCTGGTGGCTGGATAAATCCTTAGGAGTCAGAAACATCCCTAAAATGACCCAGATGTCCCCTAGGTCTCGCCTAAACCTAGACTACTCCAGAAAAAGACATAGGGCAACTGTTGCTAATCCACTGATCCGAATCAGCTGAACATGAGTGTCGGAGCTAGACTTCTAATTCATATAAGTCTGATCTGTTTCTCCCATGACGGTATCATCATCGTCGTCAGGTTCCACTTCTCCTGACTTATTCAACCGTATAATGCGAAGTCCCAGTAGCGTGTTGTCTTCCTGTACCTCAAGACTTGATTCGTCAGCAACAGGGGTATTCTCCGGCGATTCCATCTCGTAAAGCTGCACGATGCTCATGTCAATGGTTTTGGCGACTTTGTCGAAGAACTCTTGCAGCTTCTGTTCAACCTCAACAAACATACCGCCCTCCATGTCCGCATCCAGCTGCCACCAGATGTCCTTTCCATATTTTTCCTGAATACCCAAAAATTCTATGGAATGCGCGGGTTGAAGTGTGTTGAGGAACCTCAATTTGAGATGATCAGGATTTTCCCAGGAGAAAAACTGTTGGTGAAACAGGGTCGCTCTGAACATCTTGATGAGAACATCCTTTTAGGATCCTTGTGAACTTCCTCCCAGAGTTCTTGCACATCCATGTCTAGTGACAATCCGACCTTATGAAAAAACCCCGCGATTTCAAACCTCGCAGCTGCCTCCGCGGGCGGGCAATCCACCTTCGGGCGAGTCGTTTCCACTACTTCAATAAGATCCCCATGTTTCTTCAAGAGACCCTCCCACTCATCCAATTGTTCTACGGAAAGCATATCCGCGAACCTCCTCTTGATTTCTTGGAATTCGTTGTCCTCCGGAACCTTTTGTGTCAGGTGCCTTCTAGTAGTTATTCGCCACATGTCGAAGAGTTGATTGCGCTTCAAGTCGCGTGACTTGTTCTGGTTATGCACAGGCATGTTGGCTATGGTAATATGTTGCTTTATACGGAGACGTTTGACTTGGAGGCGTTTGATGTAATCGAGTGGTTCGAAAGCTGGTTTTTCAGCGGGTTTTGAGCTATAAAGAGGCTTGTCAAAGATGTGAATACTGGTTGCAAGTGTCGCGGATCTTGGAAGATGTAGAGGTGAAGAACCAACATATTGAGCACCTCTTTATACACAGTAAGAGGCATCTGTGTAGCACAATAAGAAGAGTCATTCGCTGATATGTACGCTGTTTGATGTTGCACGTCTCATCATACTGATGAACTTGATACATATTTGAGTACCTGAAGTCTTCGCACGTACCGCTATTGTTATACTCATCGTGTGACTGTATACGTGTACTCTCAGTTTTGATACTGTGTAGGACGGACAGCACATCATTTTGGTAGTCCTTTCATTTTAGAGCTTTGTTCAAATCTTCAGCCTTCCGTAAAGGCAACTTGAAACGAGATCAATGACACAAAAGAACTATGCTAGGTATTATTCGTCAGAGAAACAGCTAATGAGAATGAAGCATCAAAACATGTTGTAACTGAAAACGAATGAAAGGACCCGATTTAAGCTGCCCTGGATCACGTACAGAAGGTTTCTAACACAAACCGCTGCCAGGATCACTGAAGATGACTACACCCAAATTTCAAGCACTGATAATTGAACGGTTACCAGTCTCCCATTTCCGTTAGGCCATCGTCAGACTCAGCGCCATCCGTGAGACTTCCACGCCCAGCATCACTACCTTCCAAATTATCAACCTCGCCACTTTCTACATCATTGCTAGGCGAGTGTTCTCCTAGCACCGTATTCAGGAGTTCGTTTATGGGTATATTCATTGAGTTTGCAACCTTGTCGAAGAAAAGTTCCAATTCAATCTCCATTTCGTCCGCCTCAGCACGAGTCAACGTTGGTTCGCCTTCCTTCTCCAGCTCACCAATCCTCTTATAAAATCCCCGACCATATTTCACCTGGAGTTGATGAAACTTGTGTGGCAACGGATGTTCGAGCTCGTTGACGAAGGCCTCTTTCACAAGGTCGGGATAGTTCGTCTCTCCAAATATGTTCTTGCAGAGAGTATGTCTGTAGAAGACAATCAATCGCCCATACTCCTCATCACCTTGAAGTTTAACGCTGATCTCCTCTGTCGTCAGGTCTAGAGACACTGCGATCTCTCCGAAAAAATTCTCAAAATCTTGCTTCGGGACACCTTCCAGATTTTTCCCATTCTTGATATCAGCCAGTACCGCTCCATGTTTTTTCTGAAGATATTCCCATTTCTCTCTGTGCTCGGGACTGAGCATGTCGTCGAAGTTATTTATGATTTTTCCAACAGTTTTATTGTCCGGGGGTTTGCGCAAAGCACCTCGCAGTAGAGTAATTTGCCACATCCTGATTAGCTGTCTGCGCTTTAGGTCGCGGCTTTTATAAGGGTTGTATGTGGGCGACATGGCGTTTGAGAGTCGCAGAGCAATGTGAAACGTGCGGGTAGTTAGACCGTGTAGTCGATCCTGATCTGAGCTGAATGCGTAAGGCCACCCAGTTCATCGAAGGAGGTTAATAAAATTGTGTGAGGTAGAGGTCGATGCTTTGAACGTAAAATCACGAGTATTTGCATGATTAAGAACCACTTTAAACAAGCTTACAGCCATTTGATGTGGTACAAACACAAGGCTCATCTTTTGAACACAAACCAATTTATAGTCATTGTGATCACGCGTCATCCCAGCACAGACTGTGATATGGCTGACGCCGTCCATTATACAGCATCTCTAGTGGTCAGATGTCTGCTCCACTGACCGGCCTATGTACACGCTCGTTCAAATGATTCTCACATTTTACAAAATTACGAGCCCAAACCCCACTTTAATGCAGCTGGTGTATCCCTGCCGCATTTTTGTGCTACAAACCGTCATACCGATAATTTATCGATTCCGAAGCCCCCTCCAAAAAAAAAAAATTGTACACTTCATGTTGGCTCATCTATTTGCACCTAGATCTAATATCGAGTGATCCTGAACAGTGTGGATTTGTGCACATCCTCAAATGATCACATTTCCGCCACCACAAACATTCAAAACTCGTCATCACGCAGATGCGCCTCAACCGAACCCAGGGAATAAGACCCATCCGAATTAATTTTACACGCGTTCTTCTATCTTTTAACGATAACATTGTTATTCTTTACGTCTTCCCAGACAATTTTGCATTACCTCAAATTAATACTCCGCCGTGTATTTGCTGTGCTCATTTGTCACATTCTCTCGTCTGGATCAAACTTTCCTAAATCGACGATGAGCTCTTGAAGAGTTTTTTTTAGAGAGTCGGCAACGCCATGGTCTGATTACTCTGATACGATAAAAGATCGTTCTGGTATGGTTGTCAGATATGTACGTCAAAAGATCCAGAATATCACACGGAAGAGGTCGAGCATTCTGCTTAGATCTTGAGATCTGTGTACAAAACAGACAGATAGTTCCTCAACGGTTTGTAACAAATTTTTAAGACTAAAAAAAGATAATAGCTACTTGACGAGAATACCGTCGATTTCCTGTTCAATATGTACATCTGTTGTTGATGTTCTATTCTCTCCTGTTCACGAAGGCTGTGTATGCGCGGCTAAACAGTCTCGTTACTGCCACCATTAACAACCAGTAGTCGTGGCGGCTTGATTCAAACAATAAGCTGCATCCAAGCCATAGTTCATGCAGTTGCGCCTATTGTAGTCCGCCAGATCCAGAAATCCCCTCCAGCACCATCCATCCTCGGTAGTGCATCTGCTTTCGCAGCGTTTGCATAAATCGGTTCCAGCAAATACAGAGTATTCGGCGTTGAGTATAGCCTGGCAAGTCTAGAATAGTAGTCAATATCGGTGCGAAGAAGTCGAATTTGCCCACTGCAGTGGAAATGGTAGGACGATATTAGCTTACCTCTGCTGCGGCAGTGGCAGATAAAGCCGCAAAGACAACAGGAATGACAGCAACGAAGCGCATCGTGACGAAGTAGGAGTCAATGAGTAGTTTTTTGGTGGTTGCGACGGGTGAATGACAGGAGAGTCAAGGTCAACTTGTTGATGATGGTAGATTTTCTGATAGTCGCTACATCTTTAAATACACATTTACTGACTTCCGAAAAGCACCTTTTCTGGAGATTACATCATGAAACAATAAACAAGTAGCATCGCATTAGGCATGCTCAGCGTCAGATACCAAACTGGAGAGCGAATCAGGAGTGGCCCCCATCATTTGGCGACACTAAACCTTGAAGGATCTCGGAGTTTCCGCTAGGCGCGAACAATGCCATTGTGTTTACCTACCTACCTAGGCAGTCGTTGAGTAGTCTTTAATATATAACATCAAGATCATGCATCGACTGATAAGAGACCGAAAGCCGTGGGAGGCGGTAGGTTGAGAGGAGATGTTGCTGTTCTCGCAAAAACGTCTTGCACAAATTAAAGACTCAGAGTAGTTGTCGATAGCAAGCTGCAATGTTCGAACGGTTCATTAGGTCCCAGAACGCCATACGTAATATTCTGATGCATACCGACTCTGTACTCGGATTATACTACTTGCATGAGATCGTCTATCAAGAGGGTAGGTTGTCAATGAAACGTGGCAACATATGTTTTGGCTGTCGAATAAGCATATGTAGAGCACTTGGTATTACATGTTCCAGTAGAATTTCCTTTATGATGACCATACTTCAAGTTCTCTGGGCCTAACTTACTGCACCATCAAACTGACACTGGCCTTTCTCACGAGGGCAGACGTGCGGTATGAACAAACACATTGCAATCGAGAATTATAATCTCAAATAATCAATTCTCAAGCAGTTAATTTCCGCATTAGTTGAAGGAATACTTTTCTGTTCTCAAAGATCGCGCACTCTCCAGATAGAGAGAGTTAGGGGTGTGAGGGCATGGGGGATATTTCAGTTACCCAATAAGCAGTTTGTGTGAAATAAATTGCCAATGGCTATTGGAATCAAATAGAGACACTGGTCGTCACCTAAAATTGAGGCTAGGTACACTCCAAAAGTGTCCTCACACTATGACAGGGATGTAAAGACTAGCCTGAATCCCTGCAGGTAGCCGAGCCGGGAATAAGCGAGCCAATCTGATTTGCTTAGTAACGCGCCCTACAATGGCGTGATATGCTGGCGTATGTAGTGAAAGAAAAAAATGTGGGCTCAACCCCGTGGCAACCGCTAAATTGATTATCAAGTATAGACAGCAATCCTTCTTCATGAACTTCCCTTGAGATCAAATCCATCCTTCCACTCGCTTCTCTCAGGCGTTGCAACTTATCCGAGTTCTTTCGCTTAGACCACAGGACGCACGCTATTGGCCAGACCTGTGCTCACCACTATGGCCCGCCCTTCTGTGCATACACTGCGAAACTTCGCAACAGTTGCACCAGTGAACAGTGCAGCCCGCCAACATAAAATCATAGTTATTGGGGGTGGTTCCGCCGGTATTGCATTGAGTCACCAGCTTCTACGAAAAGGCAATTTCAAGCAGGACGACATCGCTGTCGTGGACCCTGCGACATGGCATCACTACCAGCCTGGATGGACGCTTGTCGGCGGTGGTCTGAAGAATAAAGAAGAACTCAAGAGGCCAATGGCAGGACTTATGCACCCGAACTTCAAATTCTACAACAAAAACGTGGTCTCTATTTCTCCGGAAGACAACCATGTCACTTTGGGAGACGGTGACAAGGTTGGATACGAACATCTCATCGTTGCCCCTGGCATCACCATCAACCATGGAAGCGTGAAGGGTTTAACTGATGCCCTCGAAAATCCAGACTCACTTGTGTCCTCTATATACGACTACAACTATTGCGACAAGGCCTTCCGCACTATCCAAAAATTCAACAAGGGACAAGCCATCTTCACCCAACCTGCCGGCGTAGTAAAATGTGCCGGCGCTCCGCAGAAGATAATGTGGCTCGCCCTTGACAACTGGAAGCGTGCCGGTCTCTACAACGCCAACGACAACTCCCCCATCAAGATTGCCTTTGCAACCGGTCTCCCCTCCATGTTCGGCGTTCCCAAGTACGCTGCGAAGCTGAACGAGCTCCGACTCGAACGCGGCGTTGAAGGGCTATTCGAACACGACATCATCGCCATCGACGGAAATACAGCAATTTTCAATGCACCCGGTGGTCAACAAGTGAAGCGACATTTCGACTTCCTGCACGTTTCGCCCAAAAACGTCCCACACGCCTTTATCAAGGAAAGCGGTCTCGCCAACGAAGCGGGCTACGTCGACGTTGACGACGGGACAACCCGACACAAGAAATACCCTAATGTCTGGTCCATCGGTGACGCGTCTAGCTTACCTACCTCCAAAACAGTCGCAGCCATCACTTCCGAGACACCAGTCCTTGTCAACAACCTCCTACAGGCGTTCGAAGGCAAGGAGCCAACAGCCGTTTACGACGGTTATACCTCGTGCCCGCTCCTTACAGGCGAAGACAAAGTCCTGCTCGCGGAGTTCAAGTACGGCGGCGTGCCGAAGGAGACGTTTAATAAGCTGTTTGGCATCGACCAGGGGGTTCCCAGGAAAGCGTTCTTTAGGCTTAAGAAGGATTTCTTCCCGTGGGTGTATGGGAAGTATCATGTCAAGGGTCACTGGGGTGGTCCAAATGGGTTCATCAGGTAGTGGGTGGTTTTTGCAATGGCTCTGAAGCTGAGAATGTGTATTTTAAAATTGTAACTGTGCTTTTGTATGAGCGAACTTGGCCACATTGATCTTGTAGAGAGGAAAGGGTTGTCTCCTCTGTCCTTCTACTTCGAAACAGATTAGCGCTACGTGAAAGGTATAAAAAAAGATAGAAATATAACAAGCGTAATCACAGCTAAACACCAGAAGTGGACATTATCAAACGCAGCCTGAGACGTTCAGTAGGGGATCGCTTCACACGGAATTAAAGTGTCGGAAATAAGACTGGTAGGCTTGGCAAAAGCTACGTCAACACTATTTACTTCCACCATTCATCCCTCACGAAATTCCGATGCCGACGTCTCCAACGGCAGCGACAAAGGCAACGAGCTCACGAGCTTTGCCTGCGTCATCAGCATCCAATTCCTCGTATCTGGCCCCGGAAGATGCCTATTACCATGGATCGAAGCGAAAAGACCGAGGACGCAGCGCGAGTCGCCGGCGCAAAACCAGCTACAAGAAGCTGCTATGGTTCAAACAGCCCTGTAAGATTCAATTTCCCAAAGGCTTTAGGAATACAACTGACAATAGCAGTTCCCGACAATTACACGGACGAGCAGACGTTCCTGGACCATCTTCAGCGCAATCCCCGCACCCAACCCTACGAGTTTTGGCCCCTCATGGCAGCTTCCACCGTGATTGTGCAGCAGGTGGCATCGGTCGTCATCTTCTGCTGCGCATTCACCGCCATCTTTCAGGAACGCGTATCTCCCATATCTGTTGTGACTTGTGCCAGCGTATGCGCTGTCCTGGCCTGGCTGGTGTGGGATTACTGGATGGGACACGAGGCGACACAAAGGAACAAGGAGGGGCAGGATGAAGGGCAGGAATTGAATCCAGATGCTCCCGCTCACCAGCCGCCATTTGTGGATCCCAATTCATCGCTCTCCCCTCGAAATCAGCAACGTCTGGCCACTGTGAAATCAGCTCTGCTTATATATGCGGCTGTGCTAGGACTTAGTCCCATACTCAAATCACTCACACGCTCCACGACTAGTGACTCCATCTGGGCGCTCACCGCGGGTCTTCTCGCCCTCAACGTAGCGTGTTTTGACTACTCCACTAGCAATAGATCACAGTATGCTTTTGCTTTCATTAAGATTTCTATCGATAGCTTGCTAACCTTATCAAGCCTTCCCGCATCGTTCTCCACCAACACAGCCGTCATGGCGTCCGCCGTGCTTGCTTCCAGACTTCCATCGACCACGCACGTTTTCTCTCTCACTCTCTTTTCCATCGAGGTTTTCGGCTTATTCCCCATCTTCCGCCGTAAGCTCCGTGTCCAGTCTTGGAATGGGCATCTCGCCCTCACCATTCTGCTTGTCACTATTGCGAGTGGCTCTCTATTCACGATATTGACTGGCGGCGGCCGTGTCGCATGGATTGCAGGAGTAATACTGGGTAGTATAATGACATTTGTAGGCATGGGGATGTGTACATGGTGGCTGATTGGGCTGCAAAAGTACAAAAATGAAATCCATGGGCCTTGGGATCCTGCCAGACCCGTCATTCGGAGACATTGGGATTGACGTTCCAAATTGCCGGCTCGGGGATATTCGTGTGGCGGCTCTGGTATGCTAACCATGTACACGATCCGTTTTCAGGCCAAGGGTCGGTCCGTGTTTTTCTAGACAAAGGGCCAGTCCAATTCTCATCGACATGCGACTTCAGATACTTAAGTGTGACCACTTCGAGATATAATCTCCCATCCTTCCTCTCCCATCGAATCACTTTCTGAGGGTCCTCGGCGGGTGCTACTGCCTTCCACATCTGGGGAATTATGTAACTTGTGCCAACATCATCTCCACCAACAAAATGGACCGGCGACCAAGGGTCTCTTTTGGCCATGCTCGCACCTCTGCTAGCACCTATGACTACTACTCTTTCCAACTCCAGACCTGCTCTCTTTGAACTCCACAGGACTCTGCCGATGAGTTCCCATAGGTCTGCTCGACGCATGGGGATAACAGGCCAGCCCGTAAAATTCAATCGCAAGCACTTCAGTTTCCGACAGTCATTGCGTAGAGACATTCTCGCTCCCACCTCATCACCCATTCGCTCAGCTAGGAACTGCACCCACTCATGAGCTGCGCTTGGGTAATCGTGGGAACTCAGCTTACGCACATCAATCTCGATATCACGCACTAGCGGACGCTGCTCAGGTTCCAAAGCCCCGAAGAACTTCTTCATGTTGCTGAGTGACGTGAATCGGAAATAGTTGTGCGTGAAAAGCACGTGAAAATCGACCTCGTGGTATGCTCTGCGACATGTTTGCAGAAGTTGGACGCCTACAGTGGGGCGGGGTTCGTCTGTGTCTGCTCTGCGTGAGACACCTGGTATTACATCGACGAAGGGCCGCCCGGGGGCACTCAGGGTGTAGGAGTATATTATATTCTTGATTTCGCCGGGAAGGGAGAAGAGGGGTGACTGGTGTTGGAGGTTCGTTGGTGGTGTGATGGTGGTGAGGTGTGCCATTCTGGCGAGAGAGCGCGGCATACGAAATGAAAAGGAAATATGTGGGCTCAGTCACCGATGCGCGGAGGAGCTGACATTGTTATATTTATGGAGTACGGTTTTTCAGAGACCGGCAAGGCAACGAGGCGGCCGGCCGAAGGGTCGCCGTATGTACTAACGGCGTTTCTCTCGCATCGAAACAATCAGCCATACACCGCCATTCGTATCGCGAACAGCCTATCTCAGCTCTGGGGCACGTGGCTGGAAGAAAAGCACAAGAAGAGGTTCCCCCTTCATCCTATCGTTCCTGCGATCTCCTTCTTCATCTCTTCCAACCGTTGGCATACATGGAGGAACATCCCCCATCCCCATCATTCTCTTCCCTACACACAGCGGTGAACCGGAGGTGCGTCTCGCTGTGATTGGCCGGCCCATCGCTCACTCAGATTTTGTTAGCTCGGGAGGTCACAACACCCATTTTTGCCAGCGCTAGAAAACTCCCCGGAATAGATGAAGTCAGTAATACGTCTTTCCGAAATGAAAGTGGCGGCATCTATGGCGACAATGGAGAGCGTTGTTTACTTAGGGAGTTACAGAAGTGACGCTGGGTTTGATGGTGAAGGAAGCAGTGAGAGCCGTTGCTGTACCTACCTAAGTACGTGACTTAACTGAACAAATCTTATTGTATCTATCAAACTTTCACGGTATTCATGAGCGTCTTTTTTTTCAATATACCTCTACCTATGTACTTATGTACTCCATTGAACATAATGCAGCATGCATCAATTTCAAGATACAAGAGTGGCCAATCAGATTAGTGTCGGAGGATAGTAATCCCGACCCAAGACCCGAAGGTTTCGAGCTCCCTCTCTCTCGGTCTATAGCGAGCACTTATCTCTCCGTATTGCTCTCCAATATACGAACCGTTACCTGCCTATCTCGTTTCTACTCTGCTCCTTCTCGTAAAATTCCCTCGAACGGTAACGGACATGGATTTCGGCCCCCACAGAACCTAGCCTTGCGCGTTTGGCCATATAACCCGCGAACCCCTACCAGGACGGCAGATGCGGAGAAAAATGGGCAAGCCGGCCAATTGGGGAGAGAGGAGGAGAGGATAAGCGCGGCCCGACATTAACTCATCACAGACCATACCTAGGTATCCTTGCATGCGGGTCGAGTCTTTCCTTTCAGCCTCATCGCTCTGCTTTGCTTTGCAATCTTCACTTCACTCGTTGCATGGCTTCGTCGCCCCCAAATCAATTGCAGTTACTGCAATTTACTTTTCGCCCCGCTCATCCACTCGTTTTCTCTACGACTTTACCAAGTGTGTTATTAGCTCGTTTGTGCTCGTCACTTGGGTAGCAAGGACATTGTACGGGGTGGGCAGACAGACACAGTGCTGAATGTTGATGGTGTAAAATTTGTTTACCACCTGTTCTCATCCCGTCATACTTTAACCTCTATACAACATGTCCCTCCGACCCGACGATCGAAGATCCCGCGGCCGCTCCAAATCGCCATCAGGAAGACGCCAGCGGTCGCGCAGTCGCAGTGATGTGAGCGCGCGTGCACCCTCACCTTCGCCAGCGCGATACGAGGATTCTGGCGCCCGAGGTGAACATGGGCAAGGGCAGGGGTATGGCGGCCGATACGATTATGGACATGGTTATTTTGATGGGCATGGGCATGAGCGTGAGGGGGCTGGAGCTGGAGCTGGACCTCAAGCTGGACGTGTGGCTTCGGCCAATGCCCCGCAACACGACGAGCTCCACGATATTAGGCAGCCAGCTGCCAGCGGCTATGTTCATCACGACCAAGTCCAGCAGCCTTACAACGCGACGTGAGTTCTTCGCATTCCCAACAGATTAATAATCTCACTTCCTTAAAATACCCTTTTCCCTTTGCTGGACTTTACTTCTTCCGTTTTTCTACCCCTCGACTTTGCGCCTGCGTTGCGCCAAACAGACATCCTTCGCACACATTCCTCACTCATCCCATCATACACGAAACAAACTAGAGAACAGAACAATAGCACTAAATCATGGCCGCCAGACAGGGAGCAGAGCCCATAACCATGGGAGGGTATACCGACCTCCCTCCTGAACAACGCCCCGGATATGCGCAACAACATACTCCCATATCGCCGTCGCAATATCCAGGCATCACGTACGCGCAACCAGGCAATGTGCAATACTCCAACGCCCAGTACTCGTACGCCTCCGCCGCGCCGAATCCTCAAGGCGGCTTCACGCGGACGCCCTCCAACGCTGGCGGTTTTCAGTACGCTGCGACGCCGGAGAAGATTCAGTTCACTGCAAAGCCTGTGGTGTCGAACGCTCAGCCGCCGCCGGTGCGGCACACCGCGCAACCCAGCAACCCGCCATACCAGACTGCTCAGACTGCTCAGCCTCAATATGCTATGCCGCAAGCTCCTCAACCACCGCCTGCTGTCTCCGAGCAATCGCGAGCTTACCCTCCCCCGCCGTCCGCCGTCTCTTCTGAGCAATCACGAGCTTACCCTCCACCGCCCATGGGTAGGCACTCTCCGCAGGCCGGAAGCCAGCGTCCCAGCCATCACCGCGCAGCGTCACATAACGGTCCCCCTACGCAGTACGGAGAGCACAAAGTGGTGGAGATAGTGCCGGGTGGTGGATCGGGGAGGCCATCGCCGTCACCCGGTCCGCGTCCGCACAGCCTATCTGTTGGTGGCGGTGGAGGGGGAGGCCGTGACGGTTTGCCGCAGCGCATGGATCGACTATCCGTCAGTGGGAATAGGCCCGATATTCAGACCATTGTTCCAGGAGGCTTGCCTGGAGGCTACCCGGGCGGGGGACTGCCACCCCCGAGTCCCTTGCTGGAAGCATACCACGGTACCTACCAGTCAATCTCTCCCATGCCGCAAGCTAAAATGCTCGACGACGACTTGGACCATCTACAGCCGCTGGACAGCATGTCACCTCGCGGATCGAGCACATCTCTTCAGGGGGGCCGGCATCGCTCAAAGTCCACTTCAAAACGTTCCCCTAGCCCATCCCGCAAGCTCTCCCGTTTCGAGCAAGACAAGATGGCGCTCCAAACCTACGGCAAAATCGGCGAGGATAGTCACCCCCGCTCCAAGGACAAAGGTCGAGAGAAAGAGTATCGAGAAAAAGAAAAACGCCGTGTCAAAATCTACGATGCCGAGCAAGACGCCTTGGACCTCGTGGACGCCCTATCCGGCCGCAACATCGACAACGAGACCGTCCTCGACATCATCCCGGCCCTTTCGCACGACCAAATCCTCGAACTTCGCAATGAGTACAAGCGCCACTGCAAAATTCAGGGCCGCGGCATCAACATCGCCAAGCACATCAAGCTCAAAATCTCGGGCAACTTTGGAAAAATCGCGTACGTCACTGCGCTGGGCAAGTACGAGAGCGAGGGGTACTGGGCCAACTACTGGTACCAATCCAACTCGGCGCGCCGCGAACTCCTCATCGAGTCCCTCATGGGCCGCCAAAACCACGAAATGCGCGAGATCCTGCGCGCGTTCAAGGACAAGCGGTACGGCGACAGCTTGGTCAAGTGCATGGATAAGGAGCTCAAGGCGGACAAGTTCCGCAAAGCGGTTCTCCTCGCGCTCGAGGCCGAGCGCCAGGAGGAAAGCGACGTCTGGCCCACCGAGTACCGCAACCGCGACGTCGACCACTTGTACAAGGCCATCCGCATGCGCGAGGGCGGCGAGAGCACCATGCTGGAGATAGTCGTGATGCGCAGCGATAACCATCTGCGCGAGGTGCTGCGGACGTACGAGAGAAAGTACGGAGGCAACTTCGCGCGGGACGCGCTGAGGAAGAGTAATAACCTCGTTGTACGTATCTTCCCTTCCCCCTCTCCCCCCTCCCAAAAAACCCTCCTAACCAAAAACAGGGCGAAGTAATAGCCCACATCCTCAACGGCGTTATTAACCGCCCCGCCCGCGACGCAATGCTTCTCCACCACGCCCTCATGGACCTCATCGAATCCCCCTCTACCTCCAACTCCTCCTCAAGTAAACACGACCGCCAGCAACGCCACGAGCTCCTCATCAGCCGCCTCGTCCGCCTCCACTGGGACCGGCTGCACCTGTCCCGCGTCAAGATGGAGTATGAGGAGAAGTACGGCAAGGTCGTCGAGGAGGATCTGGAGGAGGCGGTTAAGGGCGATTTTAGGGAGTTTTGTTTGGAGTTGTGTCAGACGGGTGCTGGTGGTGGTGACCGGCATGGTGGTGGGAGGTAGGGAGGAAGGAGGGGAATGTTTTAGCGAGGTTTTTGATGTGTATGAGCGATGATGTTTTGTTGTTCCAGCGATAACTACCGTTTCTGCAGCGTTCTATCATCTCATACCGTTTTTCATCCCCATCTTCTCAACTGTTTTTTTCTTTTTCGGTTTACCCTTTTTTTTTCTTCGACAATGTAATACGTACCTATGTTAAAACGTGTAAGTATTGATACCTCGTCGTCGTCGTCGTTCCGTAGCCGCAGGATACCCTGGCCTTAAACCTCAAATCAGATTTTGTATCGCGATTTCACCAGATTTTTGTATGATGGATCCGGGGGTATTCGAGTACGTCGTCGAGTTTGCGAAATGTGGAGGTGTGGGCTGGGCTGGGCTGGCGATGTTTCGTTTCACGATGAGGCACGTTATTGAATAATTCACATCACGGATTTTCAGAATAGTGGAAATCGAATTGAGGAATGTGAAAAAAGAATTAAGAACACTGTATATTCACCCACTGTACAAATGCCGAAAGTAAGCATCATAACCCTAACCAGACGAAGGGAAAAAAATATAGGAATGGGTATCTAGACATCCAATCATACCCTAATATCCCAACCAAGTAACGCCAGTGATATGCATGGGGTATACTGCAATTATAACAAAAAGTGAAAAAAAAATCCCATGCCGAAAAACACCAAATAATTTCCGAGAACTCAGCCTCTTGCGACATCCCACTGTGTGAATAGGTATCCCCAACCCCCACCAGATGGAAAAAAACATATATAGGAAGGGGTATCTAGGGGTACAATCATACACCAACATCCTAACCAAGTAGCGCCAGTGAGATGCACGGGGTATAATGTAATGAAACGAAGAAGGGAGGATGCTATCCCTGATGATCTGAGCCGGCGTCTGCCCCCGTTCGCTCAGTCTCCAGGGGTGTTTTCCTCGTCGCCATAGTGCGAGGCTTCTTTTTCGCCGCGCCGCGATACCTGGAGTCGTTTTGCTCCATGCGCTTCTCTTCTTCGTCTTCCAGTGCCGAGTGCGTTTTCGTCGTCGGACCTCAATTCCTGCGGCGGAGTTTCCGAGAGCTTGCGCTTTCTCATTCCCTCCCGGAGGGATTTCCCCGGTAGTTGTTGTTTTTTCTCGTATTCTCGTTCGGCTTGGTCGAGAAATTCGCATAGTTGGCGACATGATATGTTGATCTCCACATCGTCGTCAGACGAGAGGGTTTTGAAATCATCATCAGCAAAATCGGATCAGTGGAGGGTTATTCCAGGATGATTGGTAGGATTTCCTTTGTCGTCCCGGAATAGCTGCATTGATACTGATCAGCAATGATAGTGAACACGTACGCTTGTTATGATGCTCACCTGATCAACAATTGTCTGATCTGCCCGTAATTCCCACTCGCCTTCAACCTCATAGTATCCAGGGCGCCACACAGATAGCGAAGCTTTGGGAGTCTTTTTCCGACCATACTCAATGTCCAAGCCGATTACGACCTGCACAGCCCCGTTCGAATCGATGATGTAGTCGTTGGCCAAATGGCGTAGGTCTTTTTTCTTTTGCGAATTTGAGACTTCGATGATGACTGTAGGATCTCTTACGTCTGTGAACCGGTATGATGCGTCCGGGTCATGCCGTGAGCCTTCCTCGAACTCTATGGTCGAAGACCTCACGGTCCGTATATTCTGGGCAAAAACCGCAGCGTTACCATCCCCTTGACGAATCGACTTCACCTGGCTCCAGAGAGCGTCGGCGACATCGTCAAGGAAGGCATCGTGCACCAATGTAGGCATGCGAACAACTAACAGCCGCGAATGGGCAAAATAGTCATACCGTACTTTGTCCAGAACGAAACTTAAGAGGTCTTCGTCCTGCTGAAGCTGGCGTTGAATCTCCTCAAAGTCGCCTGGTTGGAGCTGGAACTTGGTCCACGGATTTGTCTCGTGGCGTCCGTTGTAGATCTGTTTGAAGAGCGACAGAACGTGCGAGACCTGAAGAGGCTGTTTTTTGTGGGACTGGGGTGGTGAGTTGTCGCTGACACTGGAGGGAGGTGTAATCAGCTCGTCCGCTCCTTTGTATGGATGGGTTGAAGCCATGGTGAAGAGTGTATATTGGTTGAGTCGGGGTAGAGGGGAAGTTTATATAGTACTCGGGAGTGAAAGATGGTTGAAGTGATCGTTCGCATTGACCAGCAACAACCTTGCTACATCGCCAAGACTGCCGAGGTCAATGCGTAAATTTCCCGATGCGGACTAAATTGGCTCCCGGCGCGCGCTAATGCTAAGCAATCACGTGACAGTCCAGCTCCAGCAAGGCTGTATGTCAAGCACTGTTTGGTCGCTATCAATTCAACTTTGGAGGTTACGTGGCATGACTATCGTATTGATATCCCATGCCACGTGGTGTTTCGATGATAAACGACCATGTACCTACATTTGAGTTAGTGGTCTACCGAGTTTACAATGATACCGTGCTTTGTACATATGTATCAATGTGATGTTTCTCTATTATACTTGTATGTGCTAAAATTTGGATCGAACTTGTAAGATATCGTAGTAGATACGTAAGCCACCGAAAATCTGCCCCAATTTCATTTGTATATATTCAAAACAATGCATCAATACTAGTTGTTGTTTACTTCCGCATGAATCCACTCGGTGGGAAACCGGAACGTGGCCGATCGACAATTTACTCGTCTCGATTGAGTAGATATCTGTAACCCATCGCTACTCGACCAGGACCATACCATATGGAACCCGCTACATCTGCTATAACATAGAGGCCGTCGAATGGAGACAAACAGTAATACTGTCCGGGATCCAAAGACGCGCGTTTCATTGTTTCTTGGAAGTCGCTCATTCCCTGCAGAATAACCGATTGTGCACTCGCGTTCAACTTCAACTTCGTGAGGATCGTACAGTAGGAGTCCAAGGAACGTTTATGGACTTTGAACCGCCGAGATCCTCGCAACCACAGACGGGACAGCTCTGATTTATACCCATCGAGCCCAACTGTATTGACTCGCGCACTAATCTCAAGGTGCCGGGTTGCGCATACTCCAGTGCCGATGTACTCATACAACGACAACAACTCTCCCATATCTTCCTTCCACAGCGGAAAACGTTCGTCAGCGGCTGGTACCATGATATTGTCCCGGAGTTCTTGGCCTTCAGCGTAAGTCAGGTCTGGTTCGTTCCAGCAACTGGCTTGGTTGATCAACCTCGAGTAACGCAGCAAATTGTCACTCTCCCGCTGCGTAAGAATTGACGTCGTATTCTCTGTGACCTCAACCTCCATCATGGCAGAATTCAGCTTGTCGAAATCCGTGCAGAATATTTGGGCGATTATTTCGATCATGTAGCGGCGGAGGACCTCATGGGGCTCGCAGGGGCGCACGGCTTGAGACGGACAAACGTAGCGTGGGGGATTAGGAGGGCAAAATGACGGTTCAGGTGAAGTTGGCGGTTGATGGGAATGATAGGATGGTGGGAGAGAATCGATGCTGGAATAAGATGGTGGAGGGGAAGAGGATCGGGATGATGGCAGACGGTTTGCACTATGTGCTTCTTTGCCAATTCCTAAATTGTTGAACTGTTCTTTCACTCGTCGAAAAGACAGTTTTGGGGATTTTTTTGGTGCCGCGGAGTGATGTCCTTTAATTGATAGTGAGTCTGTCGAATCGTGGTATTGTGGAAGCAGGCCATGTCCTTTCCCTGCGGCAGTGGAATGATTCTGACCCATGTTTGGTGGCGGTATCGAGTGCAATGTTTCGGTCCTCTGGTATAGAAGTTTAAAAGAAATAAGGAAATGTGCGCAAATCGGCGCTTTTGAGCGGAGAGGGCCGAAATTTGACTGCGTGATGTTTTCAAGCGAGGCCTTTTAGTGGAAATATATATAATCAACTAAATGGTTGATGTCATGACTAGGAGACATGGTATCGAATCATCGAAGCGCGGGGCCAATGCGAGAAAACATATGAGCTGCAGAAGCTTTGGATAGGACTAGTGGGAATGAAATGATCTAGACGGTCACGCGATGCTCATGTTTACACTGCGCAATGGTGGTCTTGATGGTTCTACCGAAGTCTATTTACTAAGTACGCTAGCTAACCGAATTGAATACATAAAGCGAGGAGAGAGCACTGAACAGTCTGGGTTTGTTGTGAGCTGAATGTGTTTGCGAGAGAACGATTTGGGCGGGTTTGTCTAACACACGGTAGACGAAATGATGTCGTGTCGTACACAGGAGGGTTTGCTGCACACACAGAGGAGGTTGCTGCACACACAGAGGAGGTTGCCGTACACACAGAGGAGGTTGCCGCACATACGAAGGAGGCTGCCGTACAAGAGGGTTTGCCGTGCATGCGGGAAAGTGTCGCACACACCACATACGAGAGGCTGAGAGATAGCAGGAAGCAAAACGATGTTGAACCGAAAAGATCGTACATTGAATCATATGGACAGGCGGGAGGACGGCTCGACGAAGAGGCAATCGAGTAAACGGGATTTGTGGTTGAAAGTAGCAGGGATTCGACACATCGACGACGGAAACGCGAAAAGTGGTCGGTTGCCCAGTAGCGGAATAAAAGAATTCCCTGGTAAACTCATTCTGGGTTTTGACGAGTTATGAATTGAGGAAATTTGTTGGTGATCTGAAGATGTCTTGAGATCCGACGACTCGGTTTTGTACACGCGGATCGAAGCCGAGTGGATGGTCTCTGAGCAGATGAGAATTGTGGGATAGGCTATCCTGAGGTCCGAAAGTGTTGTTTCGAAAGTGAGAATGAAGGCTGAATCTTCGTGCCAGATATCGCATGATGCGTGTTGTGTTTATACTCCGTTTGCACCACTCCTGATCCCGCAATCAGGAAGTGGCCCCAGGCCTAACCGCGGGGAGGTGGAGTGTAAGGCCCATAAGAATAATGGAAAGTAAGTATACTGAAGGTAAGTATGCTAAAGGTAAGTACGCTCAAGTAAGGTATACTGAGAGAAAAGGAAAACAGCCGGGACCTACCTTTAGTCCTCCGCGAGCTTCATCCAGCGGCGTCCCGCTGTCAGCTCGACGGTGGACCAGACCTCCATCCTCCTCTTCCACTCCTTCACCTCCACCTCCCTCTCCGCCACCGCCCTCTCCCTCTTCGCCACCTCCATCTCCCTCCACGCCATCCTCCTCTCCTCCCGCCTCTCCCTCTCCTCCTCCCTCCTCTCCTCCTCCCTCCTCTCCTCCTCCCTCCTCTCCTCCTCCCTCCTCTTCTCCTCCTTCTTCCACCACATCTTCCACCTCCCCACGTTCCCCGCGATGAACACCGCACCCAACAGGGTGCTCACCACCACCCAGAGGGCACTCCAGCCCTGGGCGGGCCAGTCCACGCCCATTATGTGTGTGTGTGTGTGTGTGTCTGTTGTAGAAGTGAAGTGTTGAGACGCGACAAGACGTAAAGCACCCAGCTATCCCATCGTTCCTGATTTGAAGAAGTTGCATGTGGCTATGAAGGAACTCTCTAGCGACTGACCTCGGAACATGGTGTCAACCGCACTTTCTACTTTCGAATACTCTGACATAGCATCTCAAGGTACCTTCTATAGGCTGGTAATAATCATTCCAAAACATGATTCGGATCAACTGGCAACCTTAGGGGTGCACCAAATCCCATGTTGTTGACTTCAGATAGAATACTCCGTTGCTGTATGCACATTTTGAGGAATAGATTGTGACATTGCTATCTTAATACGTTTGAGGAAAGCGCATACGAAAAGCATTACAAGTGCTGAAACTCCGCAACCTCTATTGCACCATCGTGATGAACCCATACTAGATTGTTTCTGTCATCCGACTTTGAAACAAGACAATGACCTGGGCCGGACGTTGGATAATAAGAAACTTTTCCAGACTCAGTATCGAAGACGTACACTGACTTATCGAACACTACACCAAGTTGCTTCCTGCGGCCCAAAAACGTCATATGCATAGGTATAGAAAAAATTGCGACACATGGAATTGTCATCAATACTTCCATAGATTCGCTCCAAATCTCTATCGTTTCATGAATGATTATAAGCGCAATTAATGCGTTTCCTGGAGAGAAACAGATTGAGTAGAAACCGTGAATGGCTTTGATTAACCGACCACTTGGGGTGTTGTAAATTCTCATTAAAGGTTGCGCACCCTCGTAAACATTGCCGACAAGTCGAGAAGGCTGCATTACTAAATAGCGTCCTTCTGGCGATATACTAGTAATAGTGCTATCGGACGTAGTATCGATCTGTAAGAGGACGAATCTATATCTGAGTAGCATTTCGTTAAGATTCCAAAGCAGAGCTCCTGCATCTTTAGTTCGCAAAGCAAGCCATCCCGGTTCCGCATGGCTTATTAAGTCTACGTCATGCGGAATAGCAATTGACTTGAACTCCCCTGTTCTGAGATAGTGATAGGATATGACGAGGGTTCTGGATAACGTCCACCCAACAGCAGTTATGATGTCGTTGGAGGGAAAGGCAACGACTGGACAATGAGAAATGGGAAATTTGAAAATGATAGAACTTCGCGATGAGAGGTCATAGACAGTTGCTCCTCCATCGTATGCTACTGTTGCCACCTGCGAGCCGTTAGGGGAAAAGGCAGCGCTGGAGGGGCCGAAGTTGGTAATTTGTAATTTCCATGTGTCCGTTTCATAGATTGTTAGGTGAGACCGCGAGTGAGCGTCTACGTCGCGAATCATTATCCATTTCCTATCTGGCGATATTTCAATATGTGTCGGCGTTGGAAACATTGGATGTCCTCTAACCTTTCTGATTTTCACACTCGAATTATTCAAATGCTGGACTTCGGTTTGCCAGTGTTTTGTTGAGTTTGGTATATTCCCAGACTATCCAGTAACGATGGAGCTTCTCTCATGATCATCTCGTGATTCTCGATATAGTCCTAACAGTAGCGCGATCTCCATTTGATTATTGGCACTCGAACTATAGCTTTGGACCATGTGGGGACTCCTTGAAGATGAAATTTGGACCATGTCGGGAGTCCTTGAAGGTGGAGTTTGGACTACTTCGGGACTGGAGAGTTGCCAGATGATATCCTCGGGTGTCTCTGGGTAGACGGTTGATGATTCAGTGGATTGATAGGGATGCTTTCGAGGGTAGCGGCGACGATAGCCTCTTCAGACGCTGAAAGCTGGGGGGTCGTTGACATCTAGGGGTTCGTCGATATCAAAGTAGTTGTTGGTATCTCGGGGGTCGTTGTCACTTTCAATCTAATATGAATGTCAATACAAGTAAGTTCATAAGTAAGGGATAGCGGATCACATACTATTGCAATTAAATCGCTTCCACACTGTAGACATGTCAAACCCCGCACATTGGAATACCATTTGCAACGGCAATCGTAGCAGAACACCATCTCTGGTTTCAGATTGACCCTAGAGGAATCATGATGGAAGCTAACTCTTGCCTCCTCCGCTCTTGCCTTCGCCGCTTCTGCTTCTTCCGCTTCTGCTTTTTTCGGATCTATCTTCGGCGGGTGAGATTTAAAAGGCATTTTGTCGAATATCTTATGTGCAGTCAAGACCACTTCGCAAAGAAAAAAAGATTATAGAGGCTTCGAGACCTAAACTTATACATCAGCCTGGGAGCGATAGCGGAAATAGAGAACGGAGGCCGCGATTGCGTGGTGGACCGTACCTGATCTTCTGAAGGGCGAGGCGTTCGTTCCACCAAGCCTAGAGCACTGAAAAGTGGCAATGCAACGAACACTGCACAGCAATCAACATAAATTAAAGGTATTAGTATCCACGGAAGCGAAGACTGATGAGCGAGCGCGTGTATAGGATCGAAGTTGGTTGAAGTAAGTGTGAGCACTGCCAGTGATCAGGCTGAGAAAAAAAAAACTTGTAGGTTGCTGCGCAGCAAGGCTGATCGTATCGTGGCTGCGCACCCCGCCCACTTGCATATCGATTCGGTTACATGCCACTGTGGGAGCGGGCGAATGATTGTATGTAATAAATAATCGAGCCTTGCATATACGAACCGGTCAGCCATTATCTTCTTTCACCCTACCTAGTCACATCCATGCTCCCCAAAAAGGCGGGCGACGGCCTTACTTACTAGAGAGAAAAAGCAAATAACTATCTATCCAAAGCATTTTCTTTCTCCGTAATTAATGGATGTAATTAGTCACGGTATAATCTCAGGTTGCGATCTCAAGTAACCAACGTCCTTGGCTATATAAGGACGAGCTCACATCAATATGTAACTATTAGTTACATAAAAATAACCATATATGTACAGGTATGTATGTATATACCCATGTAGGTATGTAGGTAGACCTCAGGATACACACTTAACATACCAGGAAAAAGAAAAAAACCAAAAAGTATAGATAAGTGCCCGTTCCGGCCCGAGAACCAAGTGATTGTACAATCTTGTACAATGATGAACTGGTATAGAAGCCACGCTCTAAGGCAGTGTCTTCCTATGTAACCAATCTTCAATGCGGGTACGGAGCGCTTCATTCGAGATTGGCGATTAGGTTACCAATAACCCCCCCCCCCCCCCCCTTTACCTGTATCAATACTTATGTAAGGTAAACATATTCTACACCAATTCACCATTTCATTTCATCAGTATCAATCCTATTAATACCTACATGTATACATAGATCTCTAATATCCATCTCCATGTCCACACCTCCCCTCCCCTCCCCTCTCCTTTCCCCCTTCCCCACTACCCCCCCGTCCCCAAAAAACATCAACAACACGTACATAAACCCACCCCTACACCAACCCCACACACACACACCTCCAAACAAACAAACCCCACCTAAAAAGGACGCTTCCTACATACTTCCTTTCCCTTAAGATTATAAGACTGTAATAATAGTAGGAAGAAAAGAGTGGAAGTAGCACGCGTTTACACAACTTGCCTTTAAAACCACTCACTACCTAGGTACCTACCTATATATCTATCTATCCATCCTACCCAATTCCATACCTTCCATTCCCCTACATTTTTCTCTCTTCTCTTCTTAAGCTACGTGCGTCGATCAATCAATCAATACCCATACATACATACCTATCCAGGGATAACAATAATAACTCTGTACTGCGATTGATGAGATGGTTTCATTTCCATTGCTTACATACATTTCTCCACCACAAAAGAAGAAGCGAAAAAAAAATGTAAATACGTATGGGAGTGTTTGTATGTTATAGGCATGTATGTATATATATACGTTGTATATATATATTTCTCCAGATTTACGTAACTTTTCCTCTCTCTCTCTATCCTCCCTGCCCTCTACTCCTTCCTGTCTCTCCCTTCAAAAGGGGGAGAGATACTTATGCAAAAAGACTAACTCATATATACGTCCACATCCACATCCACATCCACATCGCCTTCTCCTCCCATTTCGCTCGACTCGCTCACCGCACAAATATATAAGTGTCTGAAAAAAAAAACGCCCCCCTCCCCAAACTTAACTCCACAAAAACGCCGTACCTTCCTGCCCTTAAAACACCGCCAAAACGAAAGAAAAAGGGGAGATGTAACAAAGACGCTACGCTAGACATTACCCAGGCACAAAAAATAAAAAAAAAACATACCACCTCCCTTGCTCGCTCGTTCGCTGCGTAAATGAAGGGAGAGAGAGAGAGAATAAATAGCAAAGAAGAAGAAGAAAGTTTAATTTCCTGTGGGAGAAGAGGGGTCAGAGTATGAAACTAACCCCCCTTCCCCAACTCGTCTCGTCACCTCCGCCCCTCCTCACCCTCTTCCCCCCTCCCCACACTCTCCGGCGTGACATGTATACTCGGCAGCCGCTCAAGCGACGGCAACGACGGCGCACCAGACGGCCTCGTAGCAACCGGACTCGTGTACGTGGGCGGATCCTCATACGCGGGCGCGTCTTCATTCGGGATATGTATCGGGGGTGGCGGAACGGGTGTCGTGACTCTGGAGCCGGAGCGTGAGTGCGTTGAAGGCGGGTACGCGGGGTGTTGCGGGGGGAGGGAAACGACTTCGAAGTCGTCGGTGTGCGGGGACGAGGTGAGTGCGCCGGCGGGGGTGTATGTGGTGGTGGAGAAGTCGAAGTCGTCGGAGCCGCGGGAGGAGATGGAGAGGACGGAGGAGGCGGAGGCGCCGCGGTGGTGGAGGGATGTGTTGAGGGTGTTGTTGCTGACGGCGCGGGAGCGGGCGCTCTGGCCGGATATCGAGGCGGCTGAATCGAGCAGCGGGCGCACGTCGGTCGAGTCGGACGAGTTTGCGCGCAGGCGGGTGCCGTCGTGGCGCGCGACGCCGAGGTCTGCGTACTGGACGGAGGAGACGCGGCGGTCGCGGTTGACGTTCTGGTGCTCGGCGATGAGCATTTGGGAGAGGGATTCCTCGGCCGCTTGTTCTGCTCTTCTGCGGATTTCCGCTAGGGTTTCGTAGTCGCCGCGCTGGCGGGCTTCGCGCCGGGCCTGTCGTCGCTCTTCGCGCTCGCGGGCTTCTGCGCGGCGGGCGAGGCGGATTTGGTAGAGTGATTCCATTTCGCCTTCTCGTCTTTCTTCTTCTTCATCGACGGTTTCGGGGAATTCCACCACCGTGTCGATGCCCCCTCGCTCGCCTTCCCTGGCTAGTATGCGCTCGTTCTCTCTCGCGACGGGGGCGTAGGCGGGGAGGGTCATGACGCTGCGGACCGACGTATTGCGGTCGACGCCGGCGGTTCCCTGGTTGGCATCGTGGTGCTGGTCTGCCTCGGCGACGGAGGCGGCTCCGTTGGATTGTGCATGGTAGGCGGTCGAGGTGGAGGTCAATTCGTTGTCCTGCAGGCTGGTCGAGTACTGGCCGCGCTGGTCGGGGTTGCGCCAGGTGCTGGGTTTGAAGAGGGAGGGAAGTTTGTCGCGGGGCTTCTTGGCCGCCCTGTTCTTACCGCGGTACTGGAGGTTGCAGCAGTAGACGATGATGAGGAGGACGAAGATGACGAGGGCGATGATGCCGACCTGACGACGGGTGTTGGATTAGCCAATTGCGCAATTACACGCACACGCACACGATGATTCAAGGAGAGAGAGAAAGAGAGACGTACCGCCAAAAGGGATTTGGCAGTCGAGTTGAGCCTCTTGTCCAGGGCAGCAGCTTCCTCCGCACGCGGTAAATGCATGGCTGCACGCACCACACCACCCTTCCTCTCAAGCTTGTATTGTATTCCCTTGAAAATCCTCCTCTTCCCTATTCCCACTCTATTATTCCAAGTCTCTTCTCAGATCCGTATGTCCCTCGCACAAAAAAACATTCACTCCTCACTCGTGGTATCGCAGAGAAACGCGCGTTGGGTTCTCGTTTGGGGAAAACCAAAAGCTGATGGTCCCTCGGCTGAGTCGGAGCGTGCACTGAGCAGTCACTCAATCAACCGAATGAAAAAGGGGCAAAATAAAAAAACAAAACAAAACGCTCGACTTGACTTTGTCTCTTGGTGTCCAAAGGCAAGCAAGAGTTCAAGAGGGAGAGGGAGGGTTCACGACATCAGACTGGGGCTGAAGGGGGAGAGAGAGAGGGCCGCCGCCTGCCTAGAAGCCCTTGGCGTGGCGCTCTCTACTGTCTACTCTCTTGTTTTCTCTCTCTCTCAATCTCACCCCATCGGCTAGTATGCAGGGATGTGCGGGCGGCCAGTTTGGAATCTGTGGCTGTGCTATGACATAGGCATACCTCTGTAGATGGATGTTTATCTTCTATTGTATATGTCTGTTTTCATATGTATGTATCTATGTATCTAATGTATGTACATGTAGGTAGTATCAGTTGCCTCTGCGGTGAAAGTCTCCGTCTCTATTTTGGGCGTGGTGCCTGTTCCGCTCTGCTCCGCATCCATCCATATGCATGCAGTCTAGCGCCGGCGGCAGGGGTGAGGTCCAATGCACGTGAATCCACCACAATCAGTCATTGATGATGGATACCATTTGCCATGTTTCTGTCTCGACAAACATGTATACATTTATGATACATAATCCTACAAGATTCGGTGCGCTATTCTTACACTCCACTCGCACCCGCCAAGCCATGTACAAAATACAATTGCCAGACAGCACAACGCCGCACTCATGCATCCGCAAAGCGCTACCTCCTTTTGTCTATCCTGCTTGATGCAGCTTCGTCTGCCAAGGTATCGTGAGCATCGCAATGGATATCCTTTGTATGTTTTCAATAGATATCATATGCCTTCCCACCAATTCAATTCGCAATCTCTTCACCCCCGCTCCTACCACACCCGGCAAAGCACCATGCCTCCAATTCTCCTCTCAACACATTCTCTAGCCTCCAAAATGCCTCGATCCGTGGTAAGAAACACACACTCTCCCGGGTGCGTCATGCCCTTGATGTAGCCTGCCTGCCGCGTGCGCGTAACTTTGGCCAGGTCCTCGCTCGTCACCCATATCCTGCGCGTGGGCTTGCTGAGCAGCTTCATGTTGGTGAGCACGGGCTCGTTGTTCCAGTACTTGAGGCCGAGCCACAGTCTCCGCTGGGCGGGATTCTGGGGCACATTCACATTGAACTGTTGTTCCTTGCCCAGCGGCGAGTCTTTTTCTGATCGCGTCGGGTATGCGTTCCACGGTTGGTGCGCCAGCTTCTCGGCCAGCTTCTCATGCTCTTCGGGGCTGAGCGTGTTCTGGAGGAGGTACGGCCGGGGAGGGGCCTGGCCGCCGAGGGTGACGCTCGAGATGAAGCCCTCGCGCTGCAGGCCCAGAGCGAGATTGACGTGCAGCTTAGACACGGGGATAGAGGTCAGGCCGAGCCGGGCCTTAGATGCATTCTGCAGATGCGAGCACACGTGTGCGAGGTTGACGAGAGACATGTTGGGGGCGGTGGATGGATGGATGCGAGAGCCCTCGAGGGGGGAGAGGGGGAGTGGCGACTGTGGACCGCGCAGAATCGTAGGAGGGTTATCTGCACGGCGCGGTGGATTTGGCGATACGGCCGGGGCGAGGATGGGAAGGATGGGAAGGATGAAGTGGTGTTGCGGATGGTTCAATGGCAGATGTTCAAATTTCTCGGAGGTCCTATGGCTGGCAGGGGTCGTCGTACACTACTTAGCACGGACGCAGTTAGCTAGCTAGGCGCTGAACCCCCCCACGATCAGAGCTGTGTGGGCGCTTCGAGACGACCGAAATAGCATCACCATCCCAAAGCCGTTGGCGGCCCTTGCTGCCGAGTCCATGGATATATTTTCTCTCTTCTCTCTCTACATCTTCTCCTCTCCGTTTGATGCTGATATTCATATCCGCAGGCCTTCTTTTGTTACCCCCGCCTGCGTATATTGATACATTCACTTGAGGTGCTGTATATAGCTGCCATCAGCATCACGCCTCACGTGTTCACACATATACGTACATATTTTGTCTTCAAAATGCCTCCCCAGCAAGGCGAGGTGTCTCTATTGACCCTGTGCGTCTCATCTCAGTCCCTCCTATTCCTCTTCTAATTGATATATAGCTTCGCCGATGTGCACTACTACTTCTCCCCGCCGACATACAAACCCCTCCACGACCGCTTCGACAAGGGCTCCTACGTATATCTCTACCACAACCCCATGCAGAGGACCGGCCGCATAGAAGTCGCCAACCATGCAGGAACCCCCGATCAGGATGCCTTTGCCGGTCTTTTGGACACGGTCAAGATCGAACAATCTTTCAAACACCCGTGTCTCTTCACCCTGACCGTAGACGCCTCTCCCCACCAGGACATGTCCCAATGGCATCTCCCCGCCCCCGACCCCAACAACAACGGTAAATACATGTACAAAATCCACACGCTCGACCTCTACTTCTGGACCCCGGACGACGCCAGCCTGTTCCTCGACTCGCTCAAAAGAGTCGCCCAACCTCACCAGCTCCACATCCTTGAGAACCCCTCCGCACCACCTGCCCCCGACACCACCAAAAACGACCCCATCAACCCCTTGATAGCCAAACTCGAAAAAGCCGCCTTCTCCCACTCCAGCCGGAGCCCCAGCCTCAGCGGCGCCCCTTCCTTCCCAGGCCCTCCAACCTCCAGCCCTCCCACCACTACAGCATCAGACCCAACCGCAAATTACGCACCCATGGCCTACAACCCAGCCGCGCCCGCAGCCCCAGAACCCATCGCCCACCGCGAAAAGACACCACCACCCCCGGACGCCGCCGACGGCACCGGCCTCAACACGATTCCGCAATCCCAACCCTACTCCGCCAACCCCCTCCAAACCACCTTCACCCCACAACCCACCTCCTCGCAACCCTACATGCCCGGCCCTCCCTCGCGCTCCTCCACCTTCTCCTCAGGTCCACCACCCCTCCAACACTCCCCCGCCGCACCCTCCTCCATTCCACCACCCCCACAAAGCCCTCCGGGTCTCCAGCGCCACTCCACCCTCCCCGTCACCCAATACGCAAACTACCCACCCACATCCCCTCCCCCCCACGGCCAGCAATCCCCCCTCCCCTCACCCCCCTACTCCTCTCAACCCCCGCAGTACCAACCCCTCGCCTCTCCTCCGCCTGGCGGCTACGCTCAGTTCACCTACAGCGCTACGTCGCCCCCCGCAGAACAGAATCCGTATAACATGCACCAGCAATTGTACCGCCCTACCGAGCAGGAAGCCACGGTGGTGAATCACGAACGCCCCGGCGGCACGCAGCATAGTAGCAACATGGGCAAGAGGGCGGAGAAGGTGGAGAAGGGGATCAGTGGGTTTTTGAAGAAGTTGGATAAGAAGTTTTAGCTGAGAGACGGGGGGGTGGGGGGAGTTTGACTCTTCGTTTTTTTTTTTTTTTTTTTTAATTTTTGTTTTTTTTATAGGGGGGGGGTTTTTTTTTTTTTTTTTTTTTTGAAATTTTTGTTACATTTTTTTTTTTTTCTTTTCATTTTTCTTGTTTGAATCGGGTGGGGGTTTTTTTTAGATTGTTTCTTTTCCAATGTTCTTACCTTTCTTCTTTTCTATCCATCTATTGTATTGAGCGAGTGAGCGTGTCTTGAACGAAAATGAAACGAACAAAGCGATGAATTGAACGCACACGAAAACCAAAAACGATGAGAAAGCAAAAAAATGACAATGAACAATGAACTGAAAACCCAAATCGTTGACCTCAGATGTACCTTTAAAGTAGAGAGAGAAGAAGAAAAAAATTGTCGCGTCTCACGAAAATGTCTATCCTTTGAAGTCCATCTAACCTCCATCAACAAGTGTGTATCTCAACCGCCATGCATACCTATGTATCAAACTCAATAGCTTCTCCGTTCGCAAACGCGTGAAACGGCACACGCGCGCGTGCGGCGCAGGGTGTGGTCTGGTCTGTTCTGGTACATGCATACATAGTAATGACTCTCAAGGAAAGATAGACGGTAAATTAAGTTACGTAGTATGTGTAGATGTTCGGGTTTGGGGGTACAGCCGAATTAAGTCCTTCACTCCCGAGTCAAAAAAGGAAATGATATATATCATACATTCTTCATACTTACACATTATATGTAGGTATGTAGGTGAAACGAAGGAAAAGAAGGGTTCAAGTTTGTACTTTATATTTTACTTTTTACTTCTCTTCTCATTTTTCCCCACCCTATAACATGACCAACTGATTCAATCAACAGTGTGAGAATCCTCGATCAATCTCGTAACCCTCCCTCTCCCCGCCTTCCCTCCCTTCCACCACATACATACATGCATCATCTTTTTCTCATCCACCTGCTCGCTACAAAAGACTTACACCCGCAAACGCAAAACGCCACGTCCTCACTCACACCTCCTGCCACAAGTACCAATGGAGCAGTTCTTGTTCTTGTTGCCGAGTTTGTACACCGTTCATGAACGTCTTTGTGTTAGTCGCGTCTTCTGTGGCCATGACTGACCTGTTGATGCATGGCATTGACACTTGCTCATCCATAATAAAACAAAAAACAGCTCATGTCCCGATTCTTCCCACACCGCACCGCACCGCACACACACATACACACACACACATCCATCATCTTATCCCCACCCACCCTTCACCCACCCCCCTCCTCCTCCCTCTTTCCTCTCATCCCCACTCCCCCCCACATCACCCAAACCCACCAAACCAACAAACCAGCAAAAAAAAAAAGCCAAGCAACATCCAAACAACCCATCCCACCTACCACCATAACCATGCAATGCCCTATCTCCCCCAGGAAAAAATCGTATCCACATCCATCATCATCATCCAATCACACAAATTCCAGTCCTTCCTTATTATTGTGGGCTATTTCTTGACTTGGCAATGCGGGGGTTGTGTCGTAAAGGTAGGTATTTTTATGAAGAGAGAGGGACAGGGGAATAGGGGATATTGTTGTGATGGGACATGTAGGCTGCATGGATTCTGTTTGTGCTTTGGAGCACGAATGCGGTATAGCGTGCGTGTACTTGTATTAAAATAGCCCTTGTTATACTGAATCGAGTGGATGAATCGCTTTAAAGAATGGTCCGAACTATCGTGAGATGAAATCATGATGATGTTGTCCGTTTCGCTTTGATTCGCGATTAGGTAGAGCGCTCCGCTGCGCGTTCGCGGAGATCTAGGGCTAGCTTTGCTGATACACCTGTAACGGTTGTTGTCTCGGTCAGGCGAATGTGCTCCGTCGAATGGTTGATGCCGTGGATGATTGCTTTGACGGCGTTTGTGGTGGTGTTGCGGCTGAGCAGTTGGGCAAGCTGACCGTGTTGTTGGTTATAGGCCCGGAGAAGAAGAAGAAGAACTGGGATTGCTTGGGTGTTCGATCCATCGTTGCAGTCTATGATGATGATATTAACCGTACAGGTTTCGTTTGCGCCGCTCGCGTCTCCGTTGCTTCTGGACATGGTTGGTTTGAGCAATGGTGGTGGTAGTAGTATTGGTTGTATAAGGTGTTGCCGTTGTTCATCCGTGAGTGGGGATGGAATTGTTTTTCTCCCTGCGTGTATGTTTCGATTCGATCGCCCCAAGCATGAGGACATTTCCCGTGGCGAGCTCGGTTGGGACTCGGCCTACCATTGAGTGCTTCCCGTTCGCCGTTGTTCATCCGTGAGGGGAGAAGAGTGTGCGATTCAAATCGCAATAACTTCTGGGGTATTCCCCGCAGCGACACTCCGCACTACAGAGCAGTTCTTGTCGCCCAGTTTGTATCCGTTTACAAATGTCATTCCCTCATTCACGTCTTCTATGGCCATGACCTGTGATGGGCTTGTTGCGTACGGTGCCATATGATGGATAGCACTGATTCTGCCATCTTCAATTCCACTCAGAAGAGTCGATCTTTCATTGACATAGTAGAAAGCCGTGTTTGCAGCAAAATTCGATTCGATTCGATTGCTCCAAATACCAAGACATCTCCCGTGGCGAGAAAAGCTAGCACATCGCATGATGCTTCCACATCATCTGTCTGTGTCGCCGAATTAAATGCTCGATACTATGGATGCTTGCTAGTGGAGTTCTTGGATTCTAACGGAGGAGCGTTGAAGATCGAGGAATAATAGTCGTAAGTGGGATTGACGGAGATGAACTTTTTGACCTGGTCTTCGGAGTTCCCGCTATAGAATATAAAGCGATCGGTATACGGAAAATACTGCTTGAAAATACATGATGGACTGACCTTTGGTGATAGAATCTGCCTAGGGGCGGGCGAGGTTGGCTGACGACTCCGCACAATCGAACGCTCGGTACTACGGATGTAGACGTGTTTCCATGAGATAATAGTTGTACGTTCGATTGAGGGAGATGAACTGTTTGACCTGAACTTCGGTATTGCCGCTATAGAAGATAAAGCGAGCGGTATCCGGAAAATAGTGCTTCGATTTTAGGCCGCTGTATGATTCACGGAAACATATTGTGTGGAAATGGATTGATATGATAGGGTGAAAGCCAATTTTCTTGCTAGCATTGCTGGTACCGACAGCAATGCAAAGCAGAGCACATTCTATAAGCGAGGCACCGCTTGGTTTACTGACATCCACGACCCCGTACAGTAGCAGCTGTATCAGGTCATGATAGTGTGGCCGCCGAGCAGTCGGATAAGGTGGGCATGTTGCTGTTGGTTGTAGGCCTTTGTAGACCCCCGCCCGGAGAAGAAGAACTGGGATTGCTTGGGGGTTCAATTAATCGTTCCAGTCGATGATGATGTCGTCCGTTTCGTTTGCGCCGCGCGTAATGCTCGCGGCGTTGCCCACGTCGTACGCGTCTTCGTTGCTTCTGGACATAGTTGGCTTGTGCAATGTAGTAGTAGTAGTAGAAGGTTGATGGTGAAGAGTAGTAGTTTAAGAGTAGTGGTGGGGAAAGCTGAAGTCTACTCACCACCACCAGCGCCAACAATAGTGCTTGACATACGCAAGGTACTGGGCTCTGGTGATGCTTATTTTGTCATCGACGGTGTATCTTTGACGACCTTGAGAGGCTTGAGCCGGATGATCTGCTTCGGCATCGACATCGGAGCTAGCAGGAGACTCGGAAAAACTGGTCTGCGTGATATTCGATGCGGTTGACATTTAGCCTTGCAGCTTCAGGGGCAGTGTGGTGAGAGAACGACTAGGCTGCGGTGTCCGGAACTAGGCCTGGGGCGAGTATGACCTGGTGGCCCGATAACAATAAGAAGAACAGTATGTTATAAAGCCGCCAGATGATGAACAGCAAAGAAAGGCTGAGAATGGTATGTGGGTGGAGCGCCGATGTGTGGGAGGAGATGGTTGGGGGCTGGAGATTTCGATGAAGAAGACACAGTCCCGCATGAAATCGTACTAGTCCAGTCGTTCCTGCAGAGAAAGAGGTCAGGAGGGACTCACGCGATCAGAAGCGACCCGACACAACAAGGCAAATACAAACATCGCTGGTGCGCCTTCTGCTTGCATGTCGGTTCTGTGTCCTTAAAGAAATTGAAAGGGACATTGTAGGCAGTAGAAGGGCTCTCGTACAGTTGACTGACTGTAGAGAAAGGTTGAAGAACGAAGAACAGCGGGAGGAGGGTTTATATATCCTCATACGGGACTTTACATGTCAAATGCTCATAGAGTTAGATTTACGACGTCATGAGTATCGAAAGTTCTTGAAAAAAAAGTTAAATATAGACTTAGGGACCGGATGTCGTTACTGTGTTCAAAAGATTGCCCGATATGGCAGTTGCACTCCATGCCATCGACTACGTCACGAGGAGGTACACGGAAACGCTTTGGGATTCTTGACAGACCACCAAGGAAGAAGATGGAATAACTGAGAAATCCAGGGAAGACTTTATTAGAAAGATATAACGAGAATTTATTGGTGGAGAAAGATGAAAGGTGATGTGGGGGGGTAGGATGACAATCGAAAACTGGTTTTTTCACTTACTGAAAATCTCATTATTTAGATACCCATGACGGGCAGATCGTCAGGCTCGTGCCAGGTATGACTCTCCACATGTGACTACCTGGGTACCGTACCGTGGTTTTAACAGGTCTACTCATCATCAACCACTGAACGCCAAAGAATCATTAATAGCAGAGTCATATCCCATGAGCAGCTAAATTTGTCCAGGTTCCCCTCTTTCACAGTATAAAGGAGGGCTTTGATTGTAGGTGCACTTTCTACCTTCACTCCACTACTACTACCACTTCACCCTCCACGTTGATTATCAACTTCGGTTTCCAGTTCGACACCACTACCACCACCATCACCAGAGCGCAATGATGGCAGATTCAAATCCGGTTATTGGGTCCAAATCCTGCAAGTCAACGAGAAATATACACGACGTACTCACAGGTGAAGACGCTGCCCGGCCTCTGATGGAAGCAGTATCATCCGGCAACAACGAAGCCTTGCAAAAAATGCTGACTGAAGCGCAATCGAAAAAAATAATATTGGAGAAGGATTTAATCATCATCGACGTCGACGACGACGACGATCGGCGCGTCGACAACCCTCGACATGTTATAGCACTGCGAATATCACACCTGCAACGGTTGCTGCAAGTGGCGGCACTACATGGCTTCGCCGATATTGCGACCACGTTGCTTGAGTTTGCAAAAGACCAAAATATCGAAGCTTTCAGTTTGATGACGATACAAGTAGTCACGAAAACTATCAAGGGTGAACACCTTGAGGTGTTCAAAGTGTTAGCAACCGCAGACCCGCGCGTCATCAACTTGGACCTAGGCCACGGCGCGTACCCCCTGTTCGAGGCGGTGCGGATGTGTAAACCGCATCCCGTTGACTTGCTACTCGATCTTGGTGCCAAACCCCGGCAAACGACGCTCCAGAAGCTTATACAACATGCCACATGCTATCTAGAGGCGCCTGTTATGAAGCGGCTTTTAGAGCGGGGGGGCGTCTCGATAAAGGAATCCATGGCATTACATTGGGCTGCATATTGGGGGAGGCTTGATACTATGCGCTTTCTCATAGAGCAGGGCGCAGACGTCGATGCAATTCATCCCAAGTGGTTAAACGAGTGTACGCCGATGCATGTGGCAGCTTGGATGGGCAACACTGACGCCGTGGAGTTGTTAAAGGACTCTGGCGCACGCTGCGATATCAAAAATAAGGATGGTAAGACTCCCTCGGATATGACCAATGGTTTCTCTATGCGCTCTTAAAGTACGAGCTGCCCATGTTGGATTGCAATTTACTTTTTCCATAGATTCAATGTAAAGTTTCTTTTATCCACTTCAAATGTGTGAGGTTTGCTTTGCGAGCAGTGTCGAGAGGATTGACTCACTTATCCATGCCATCTTTTTTTGTCAGCGTCGTGGAATGGTGTCAACTAATCTCATGACCGCACATTCAATGTAAAGTGATTGAGTGGAAGTATGTAGTAAAATTATCACGATCACCATATCACTCCACTCACTGTATCCACGGAGAAAACCCATCGTCAGCGGGAAACGCATAGCTTTCAGGGAACTCCATCAGATAGGAAAACGAATTCATCAATTCCATGTCATTAGACGTATGTACCACCGCCTCGGTCCCCGCATCGGGGAGGAATGTCTGGTTTTCGGAGGTTTGCGGTATTGAGTTCGAGTTCGAGTGCGACCGCCTCGAGATCTGGATGGTGCCAATCAGCGGGAGACTTAGGGATATCCTCTGCGGTTCAGGCGATGAAGATGGTTGTAGCAGGGTATGCAAGGATCGAATCACAACCGCAGCTTGCTGTGCAAAGTCTCCACCGGCCTTGCCTGTAGACGATTCCAGCGTCGTGGCGACTTGGTCGATCAGGTCAAATGCCGCGGACACGTCGAATCCGTTTAGGGTGACTTCGTTTCCGGGTCGTTGAGTTGCCCTGTAGCTCGCTAGCTGCAGGAACACGACACCCGTGAAGACCTGCATGTCAATGACCCAGTTTGCGAAGAAGCCGGGCGGTGCGGCGGGTCTCAGTGAAAGATAGCGAGTGGCAAGCTCCTGGCTTGCGGTGAGACAGGTGATGTAGTTGAAAGCGAATTGCTCGTTCTTTCCATCGTATGCGAGGGCTAGCTGAAGATGGGTACGGACGGTAAAGTACTTATGCCAGAATTGTATCACAGTGTCGATGTGGAAGTCAGTGAAGGATGTCACATCCCACCATTCTTTTCTTGGAGAGCTAGCCAACGATCGGAGGTCGTGGTCGGTCCGCATGACGGCGTTGAAGAGGTCAGACTGTGATTTCTGGGCAAATTTTGTGCCCTCCAATTCGAGCACTTGGCTGGCAATACCGGTCAGGCTGTACAGGTAAACTTGGCCATTTACTTTGCCTGCAGAGTCCAGAAGCGGTCGGTCCGGGAGGGGGTAATTCGCAGTGGCTAGTGGAAGTGAGGATAGCATCGAAGTGATCCTATCCAGTGCGCAGATAGACTCCCAAGCTTGAGTGCGTCGCTTCAGATGAGAAAGCTGCGTGGTGGAAGGCGTCGATTCGGTAGCTTCAAGTGAGGCTAACCCTGCCGCGGCTCGTGGCAGCCCGAGCAGCTCGGCGAATGCGATGATCCGCCTCAACTGTACCCACATCTTCGTGACTCTAACTCGTCCGAGCTGCCTGTGAGAAGGGTATTAGTATCCAGCATTGCGAGCAATGGTCACAAAGCGGTACATACAGTCGGAGGAACAGCAAAGCTGTTTCGATGCCCTCGATGGTCCCAGCAACAGCATCTTCTGCAATGACGATTTGCTCCACAGTGTTGGATACGTTCTTTACAAACATTGGAAGGTTTTTCATGCTTTTGGAGTGGGGAAAATTGACAGTCGATGGGGCGTGTCGCACGGTCATTGCAATGTACAACAGAAAATTAGATAGTGCCATTGGGTCATCCCGGTGCTGCAACTCTCCATGAAGGGCGACCATTGCTTCTTGAGTAGTGTTGATATTTACCATAGGGAACAACGAGGTATACAAGGCTAACATTGATGATGCAAGTGTTGCAATAGCCGCCATATCAGCGTGAGAGGGCATCAAGGCTCGTAGAGCAGCGCATGCCTGCGCTTTCTGCTGATTGGCTACCTGGTTGAATGTAGTCGGAGTCCCTCGAGCAATTTCATGGCTGTCGGAATCAAGTAGGTTGTTGTTGAAGAGTTGAAGCAGGTGGGTGGGTCCTGGAGATAAGTCATCAGTTGCATCCGTATCATCGTGCATATCGTCCACATTGTTAAAGGATAGGACATCAGAACTTCTCGGACGTTCTTGGTGCGGTGAATGTGATGGATTCGTCCTAGCTATGCCGTTCTGAGCCTGGAGTTCCCGGATGGCGGCCCAGATAGACGACTGGTTTCGTTCGAGATTCACCAAGCGAGCTCTCGTTGTGACGCGGACAATGTCGGGCCCCGGCGTCCGCACTCGTTGTGTCTCACAGACCAAGCCTTTGCTTTCGCAATAGCTGCATGTTTGCGAGCCCTCCGATGGCCAGTTGCAGCGTACTTTTCTTCTCCTGCCTGTGCGTGTAGCATCAGCATGTCGCGTCTACATAGTAGACGGCGCGTAGAGTTTGGCACCGCTCAACGTACACTCGACACAACTCTTGGGGTTTCTGTTCGATCGTCGCGCTACAGTCTCCTCATTCGACATGACGCATCAAAAGTCAGATATATCCAGGTTTGGGGTGTGAAGTGTTGCTGGTGCAGCTGGTTGGCGAATGGCTACATAGGTAGCTGAGGTAGGTAGTCGAGCAGCGGGCCGACCTTTGACCGTAAGTTAGGTAAACATCAATCACATCTCAGTCAGCCCACCCTAACCACGTGGTAGCAAAATCCTTTAAATATTGTACATCCACTATTTAGCCCAAATGTACATGTATATTCAAACATGCATTGTTTGTTATTCTAATTTCCAAATTAATCTTTTTTGGTCTAACAACCTAATGTTAAATTTGTCGGAAATGTGGACTCCACTTCGGCGTACTTACAGCCGCAATTCAACGACAAAAGTATTCGTACGCGGTGTAATGAGCTAAAAATAAAGTAACGTGCAATGCAATTTTAATAGTAGAGTAAACATTTGCAGATGAAATGCTGCTATTCTATCATCTGTCTAGGAACCGTTATTCGACAGCTCTATCCCTTCGCGCTGGTGAAGATAATCTATTTATTATCAAACATTCTGCAAGATAAGAAACTAGTAATACATCGTGGAAGAAAGAATTTCCTGACGCATTGTCACACGACGGACGAGGCCTGACAATGGCATTCCATTTCTCGAAGCCTTAACTATCTTGCGCCTCATCGCGATGACTCTGTTCCACCGGATGTCGTTCAAGCTCAAAGGACTTCTGATCGCTACTGACGAGGTTGCGTCTAGAGTAGTCTCCAGGCCTTGTACTGCCATTCGGGACCCAGAAGCGGCGATCGAAGCGCACGAAGAACAGTGTATAGGTAATGATCAATTCGAAGCCTAGTTCGATAATATAGAAGGCGGCCCGGGAATCATACCATGCTGGCTCCGAGAGTGGACGAAAGGGTGCCCATGTGACTCCAAGCCGGAAGCCTGAGATGAAGATTGTGAAGAAGATGCAGACGCCCGTGATGATGATTTTCGATCGCATACTCCCTGTGCCAAAATTTTCAGGAAGGAAGTCTGTGGGTGGCGGAAGGAAAACAGCGAGGAAGTAAAGTGTTGGTGCAATCATGTTGAATATGAAGAAGAACAGGACCCCGCCTTTCGTCACCCAACCGCAGATGTGCGACATCTTGGTCCCAGGCTTGAAGTAACCGTTCGCGATGCCAAATGGAACGACGACCAGAGTGACGATGAGGAGAAGCCCATACGTGATGCGTAACCCCGTACGGAGCCAAACATTCCAGCCCAACTTCGGTTGACGAGCACGGAGTATTCGCACCGTCATGATCAACACGACGATGTAGATGACCAGTACACCGAGAAAGGCAAAAATCGTAGCAGCAAGCGCCACACTCCCGTTGTTTGGTCTCGTCGCCCACGCGATTCTAAGAACCATTGTCCCTTTTCGAGCCATTGAGAATCCGAACATTGCCCATGACATCAAAAACTTGTGGCCTCGACGACGGTTGCGTTGGAAGATGACTTGGTGGCATACACCTATGGCGATGTACAATGCGAGGAAGACGGCGGACGGTGCGATATCTTGAGATACATTTGGGTGTTGCCCTGGGGTGGCATTGGTGGGGACATATGGAGGCTTCGAACTGTGGCAGTGTGAATACAAAATGATCTAGCTATAACTTGATGATGTCTTAGACGGGCAGTACTGACCTCATATTGTGCAAAATAGCGCACTGCTTGATGCTGCGTTGGCTGACTTGATCTCTTGACTATGAAGTCACTCCAACGACAGTCTAAGATTGCGTTTTTCGAAATTTTTCGGTGGATGCGGTGTTGGCATGTTAACAGGAATATATTATGGCCAAATATTTAAAGGTGGTTGAATTGCGGAAAGGGGCATGGATTTCGGACGGCGGAGCATTTTCTCGGGCTGGTGAGATGTCGTTTCGGAGCGAGTTGGCTACGAAAGCCGCATTCTCACCACACTACCGCGCAGGCTCCGCCTCTCCATCCCATTACCAGAATTCCACCAATTACCCGTCGCACAAAACTTACTGATTTTCTTGCAGTCAGCGCTTTGCTTAGACTCGAATTTGAATATTTTCGCAGCGTGGTGTTTTGAACACTCTTTCCACCACTGCCTACCCATAAGCTTCATCTCAGTACGTCAGATAAGCTTCAGCCCTGTCACGCGTACCGCCGTACACTGCCCCGTTTGCTCAGGCAGCAGGGTGGCAAGGCATTTATGAATGCTCGCAACCTTAGGTAGACACCATCACCAATACGCATTGTTTTGAACATCTATATTTCGCAAAAATGCATCAAGACTATCCGGCGATACAAGAAATCCACCGCAAAATCGATCGCGAAAAGGCCATAATCAACGCCACTCACCGTATTCGCAATGCCACCGACAACGTCTCCATCAACTCTCGTATTGAATCGCAAATTCGGGACGCTAGACGTAACATCAATTATTTCGAGCAGATGTTACTGGACATGAACAAGCTTTCCATACCTGGCATTGAATCTACTCCAACGTCACCGTCACATAGGCAGCCGACTCGATTCGAGCCAGATCGCATCGAGATTCACGGCAAATATAGAGACAATATAAATTTCGAGCATGAAAGATACATTTCTAATAAAGTATCAGGCCAGCCTCAAACAAAGCCTGCACTCGTTGAGGAATCATCTTGGACGCTTCCAACCTACAGCAACCTGGGTAAGATTAGTGTAGCAGTCTGTAGGACAGGTTCACTAATGAGTTATAATCTCAGATTTGATCAAATATGACACAACACATCTTGGGCCTCGTATCAAACTCATGCTATCTCAGTTAGCATTCAAGCTGTCCGTCGAAAAGCAGTACAAGGATAATGTTGAAAAGATGATTGCGCTATACCGAATCGAAGGCAACCACAAGAGCAAAGAAGAGGCAACTCTCCAACAAACCGAAGCCAATCAGAAGATCACATTATTGAAAGGGGCGCTGCGAAAATACAACTATTTATCCGTGAAAGTGGAGACCGACGCAGCCGACGAAGCCACGCTTAGAATTCTTCGCGAGCGTAAACCTCTTACTGGGCGGTTATCAATCAGGCTAGATGCAGTCAAAGATGTCGATCACGTGGTATCGGGAAATTCCAAACAACGGCCGGAGATGTTTGTTTCCATGAAAGTTGATGAAAAATTCAGAGGCAGGACAAAAGCCACCACGACCGAGATTTGGGCACATGAACATCACGAATTCGATGTGGAAAGAGCAAACGAAATTGAGTTCACCGTATACGAGAAGTCGAGCACCGACAGTTACATACCAGTTGGTCTGCTCTGGATCAAACTCTCGGACCTTGCAGATGAGATTCGCCGGAGGAGAGTAGAAGCTGAATTCAGTCAAGTTGGCATGCATGGAATTTCCCCTCGCCCCGCTCTTGGGATCCAGCAATCTCGCAATACCCCAGAGGGAAAAGGCAGTGCCGCTCCCGTAGCAGATGAATATCCAGCTGTCTTCAATCCAGTATCTCACGCAGACCCACCTAGAATCGATGGATGGTTTTCTTTGGAGCCGGCAGGACGGATTCAGCTTGCTCTCGGCCTCAATAAGCGAGTCAAAGACGGCGGTAAAGCATTCGATGCCGGTCTCAACCGTCAGGGTGCTGTGCGACAGAAGAAACAGGAGGTAGTGGAACATTACAGACACAAGTTCAAGCTGCAGACCTTTTACAGCATCATGCGATGCGCACTATGCGAAGAATTGTTGAAGAATACTGTTGGAATGCAGTGCGAAGAATGCAAGTACACCTGCCACCAGAAGTGTTACCCAAAGGTCATCACCAAATGTGTCCTGAGCTTCGGCGTCGATACACATTCAGAAGACGATCAAATCAATCATCGGATTCCGCACTTGTTCGAGCCTTTTTCAAATATAGGGCCAAACTGGTGCTGCCACTGTGGATACATGCTGCCAATTAGTAAACGTCAGGCGCGCAAGTGTACCAGCTGCAAAATAACGTCTCATGCCGACTGCGTTCGCTTTGTTCCAGATTTCTGTGGGATGAGCATGGAACGTGCCAACAATATGCTGGCGGAACTGGGTAACATTGCTAAGAATCGAACGACGCCACTGCTTCAGAAGCAAAACGTCACATCTGTAGCAGATCTGCAAGATGCAGCGGCACAGCAAAAAGAAGTCCTGCCACCACCTTCGAACCTGAGCCCTGAATATTTCCTCAGTCATCAACATGCGATACCGCAGAATACAAGCAGTCACCGTTATGGACGCTCACTCGACGAGGAACGAATGCCAGTCTCATACAAGCAGCCTCTATCGACACCCTCGATCGGTCCACATGGAGGACAGAGTAACACGAAACCTCAGAGTTGTGCCGTTGTGCCAGTGCGCCAGCATAGCCCTGCAGCAACAAAACCCCTCGTGGGTCTTGACCATTTCGATTTCATTGCGGTCCTTGGAAGAGGTAACTTCGGCAAAGTCATGCTAGCGGAGATGAAAACCAACAAGCAGCTTTACGCAATAAAAATACTTAAAAAAGAATCAATTCTAGCAAACGACGAAGTTGAGAGCACACGGTCCGAGAAGCGCGTATTCCTCATCGCGAACAAAGACCGTCACCCCTTCTTATATAATCTACACGCCTCCTTTCAGACCGAGACAAGGATCTACTTCGTGATGGAGTACGTCAGCGGCGGTGACCTCATGCTACACATCCAGAGAGAACCATTCGGCATCGACCGCTCCCGCTTCTACGCCGCCGAGATCTGTCTAGCTTTGGAATATTTTCACGAAAACGGCGTGATTTACCGTGACTTGAAGCTAGACAATATCCTGTTAACTGTAGACGGCCACATAAAGCTTGCCGATTACGGCCTTTGCAAAGAAAACATGTGGCATGGCTCGACGACGAGTACGTTTTGTGGCACGCCGGAGTTTATGGCACCCGAGATCATCCTGAGTATGAAGTATGGCACAGCAGTAGATTGGTGGGCATTCGGCGTGCTGCTATACCAGATGCTACTGCAGCAATCACCTTTTCGCGGCGAGGATGAGGATGAGATCTATGACGCGATATTGACAGACGAGCCCTTATTTCCTATACACATGCAACAAGATAGCATATCAATTCTGAAACGATTACTCACGCGGCAACCAGAGCTACGGCTAGGATCGGGGCCGACGGACGCCTTGGAGGTGATGAGCCATCCGTTCTTCCGAAACATCAACTGGGACGATGTGTATCACAAACAGCTACCAGTGCCATTTGTGCCTGAAGTCAAGAATAGGACGGATACTAGCAATTTCGACTCTGAATTCACGAGCACCAAACCTGCGTTGACGCCCGTAAATTCCGGTAAGTGAAATCATGTTTGCAATTACCGAGAACTGAGCTAACTAATAAATGTAGTACTCTCGGATACTATGCAGGAAAATTTTCGAGGTTTCTCGTATACTGCAGACTTCGATTAAGAAGGCGAACAACTGGACGGGGTGTTACAGATAGCATATAGAGCTGCAAGCAAGAATCTCGGAAGAGATGCATATTCTCAGCGTAACCAGTTCAGAATGATGAGATAGCGAAAGCTTATTGGGGAAGCTCTGCCTGTTTGTATATAGTTTTTTTTTTCTCTCTACCGCCGAGTCTGCACGAGAGTAAGTAATGCGTGAAAGTGGGAGTCAGGTAGCGTGCGTTGAGGTTGGAGAACCACAGTAGGAAAGTCGGGTCTTCAAGGAGTTCGTTTGTATCATCAGATGTTGCACTATTCCGCGAAAATATCAATTGACTTATACGTCGAATAGATGTCTTCGGTTGTGTGGGTGTGCTGTAATGTAGGGAGTATTTGTAAAAGGTGCCAAAGATGACCGGTCAATGAGTGCGTCGGTTTGATTTCCAAACAGTATTCACACCTTTTTGAACTATCTTTTAGACTAAGCCTAGGCAGCCCAGGTAGTACTCTGTACTACTTAAAGTGTCTCAAACGCTATCAATTGATTTCTGATTTTGTCAAAAGATAGTTCAGCTGAACCTCACGACATACGGCGTCCCATGTGCCAACCTGCTGTAGCTTGTTGGCGGCGGTTGCTAGCTGCTCCTGGTTGGTCTTTGTTACATTGATGACAGCAACTTCTCCTGATCGGTCAGGGTATTACTATCCTTCGCTGAACCGAGGATGAATACGTGTCCCATACATTCAAAATTTCTAACTGTCATAACTCCTTAAATGCGTATGGGGAAAACAGAAATTCGTATACTGAGGGTAACTACGGTCAGATCCTCGCTGCAATTTGATATGTTCTAGAGAAACTCGGTTGGTCCTCTCCATAATTAGTGGATTTTGGAGCTTCACTAATCACCTCTAAGCCTTTCCTCAACCGCTTTATGGAAGGAAGAATAATTACTTCCGAGGAACTACTCGGAGCAAAGCGGCTCGTGGAATTTGCGCCAGTCTTCAAAGTCGATGCCCACACTGTCGTCAAGACTGGTGACTGTGTTCGCCTAGCCGAGGCCGCTGCTATGAAATTGGTTCGCGACCAGACAAGCATTCCTGTCCCACAAGTTTTCAACGCATACAAAGACGACGGCTCTGGTCACATCCGCATTGTGATGGAGTTTATAGAGGGCGATGTTCTCAACAGCGTTTGGGACGGATTCAACCATGACCAAAAGATGGACGTCATCCAACAACTCCGCGGGTATTTCTCTCAGCTACGAAATATCAAGGGCTCATTTATCGGTTCAGTTGACGGTACGCCTTGCGAGGATCAATTATTCACCGACGAGATAGGTGGGTACGGGCCCTATGAGGATGAGCAAGCGTTCAATCAAGGTATTGTCACCGCTCTCAAAAGATCGCAGCAGGGTGCCTGGGTTGATCTCGTCTCCGATATGGTGCTTAAATGTCTACATAGTCATGATATCGTCATGACTCATGGAGATATCAGCCCCAGAAACATCATCGTGCAAGGCACTAAAGTCGTCGCTATCCTTGACTGGGAATTGTCTGGCTATTATCCAGAATATTGGGAATATGTGAAGGCTCTATACCGGCCTGCTTGGGAGGGTGGCTGGATCAAAGACGGTGCAGTAGACAAGATTCTACAGCCATATCTTCCAGAGTTATCAGTCATGTTACACACAAGAGAGATTGTATGGTGAACTATCCACATGCTGTAGAGATACATTATCAAAGATCACTCGCACCTCATGCTATGGTTGCTATGGCATACGATGGTCCCGACAAAAAGAAAGTCAGCATCTAGTCACAACCCAAATGCACATGAATTCGAGGATGGACCAGGTCATCATTAATAGTTGTGAAGAAACAGGAGCAAAATGCCATAACAGGAGAAACAGCGTTCAGTAGCTTATCATAAGGCCAGCGTAGATCGTAGAAACTCTAAAATGTCGTCCATCTCATCTGGGACACCATACCAATGGCCCAGTTCCGAATAGCTTTTCCATGTAACATCAAGACCAAGGGACGCAAGTGTTTTCGCCGCGCCCTCCCCAGACTTACACTTTATCTTCTCGTCTTTTTCACCATGGCCGAGAAAGATAGGCGTTCCCAGACATGTGTAGTCACAAGTCTTACTGGCGTTGGTATCTTCCACGGACAGAACGTCTCTTGCTAAGCCGACCGCCTGGAGGAACGTATCAATGTCTCCTTCGCCGTCACCTTCATCATCGCCGAATTTGAAAAGATCAGTCTCTGTTTCGTCGTTTTTAGTGTCTTCCGAGTGCACAATCTCGTGGAGGTCTTGTTCGAAAGGAAGCCACCCACTCATGCCCACAAAGCCGCCGATAGGGAACTCCAGACTGAGCAAGAGAAAGATAGCCATTGCACAACCCTGACTCAAGCCCCCTAGAACAATGTTTTGAGGTGGTATACTCTCCATCTCTTCACTTAGGATGAACCGAATATATTTACCCGATTCGCTTAGACCATTTACTTGCAGGTCGGTGCGTTTGACAGGATCTTCCAAAGAGGCGAGGTTGAACCATTGATTTGTCAGAGCTCGTTTGAAAACGGTAGCTCGGCCCTTTTGGGCTGTAGGGAAGATGAATTTCGTTCCTGGAAACGAGTCCGCAAGGTTGGCCCCACTGGACGAGATACCAGACTCCAAGAACTCGACCCCGAATTTCTCACCATTACTCCCAAGGCCATGAAGCAAGATAGCAGTGTGTGTATGTTTGTCTTTTGGCTGGACAACAAACGGGTCGGGTCTGCCCGTTTTCTTGTTCGATGAGGGCGTGTGGGGATTCGCGTCGGTCGGAATCGGCGGATTTTCCATTGGAACAGATTCACTGTCTTTGATCGGCAACAATGATTCTGATTGTTGCAGAAGGACCGATCGAGTATCGCCTGGGTCGTTACTAAAAGTAAAAGCACAAGCTTGAAAAAAGCGTACGTTGGGAACCGCTGACCCATCGGAAAAATCATGTCTCCGACGTCTCACAGTGTAACGATTAAAAATACACTACTCGCGCCACATCGCCTATTCCGGGAGAATAGTAAGGGTAAGAACAGTCATATTTTTCAATATGAGACCGACTAGAAGAATGTTAGAAAGGATGTTTGAGAACCGTGATAACCGACTACACCAACGAAGCGATGATTTCTTCAATGAATTGTTTCAAAATTTCCCTAATATATAGGATTGATATCTTACTGCGCTCATGCTGTAATCTTACATTGTTGGGTGAAACAAAAACAAGCGGGTTCAGCCGGCTAGCGGGAAGACCTGCAATGGGTAAATATATCAGTATACATAAGTATTGATGTAACTACCTACATGTCCAAGACAAACCGTGGCCCATGTTTCCAAACAAAAGAAATCGCAGAAACGGCTGCAATACTTATCTTCTTAACCTCGGGATAGAACCGACTGAGGTGGCACAGATTGAAAAAGAGCATTTCATCGAGTGCCCAAAGAAGGACCTGGTTGCTCGCGATTGATCAGGACGAAATTGAAGCCCTTATCGACAGCATACTCAGGATATTTGGACAACGCATTAGAGGATCAAGTGGCTTCTAAACGCCTCTTCAAGGGCCTCGGAATGGAGGTAGGAACCAGGCAAGTCCAGAAGAATCGATACCTCTGGTGGAACGGTAAGTACCATGCGGAGCCTATACGAGAGTGTGATCGTTGAGAGCTGATCTTCGTAACCATTTAGACCTGGCACCGTCCCATCTGGCGAGAATCCTGAAAAGTTCCTGATGACCATTGTTGCGCATGTAATTTATCATACCGCTACGCCTGAATAAGAGCTGCCCTGATTGTCTATTGCTAATTTTGTATCTCAAGGCTACGATATAGGTAAAACCCCGAGTAAACTATTCACCTTTACACACATGGGGTAGGTATACACGGCATTAAGACGTGCGGTTGTCCAGTGATGCATATATTGTACCTGGAAGAACATGCCTCATTGGTGTAGGTTTTTGGCCAGTAAACATGCTAGGCATGCGATTCCTATGCTACCTATGATATGTAAGTACAGTACATACATACATATGCAATGGCTTTGCTGCGCCACGCTCAAGCGACTCGTGATATGGCTATGCCAAAATCGAACAACTCCATCCAGCCGCAGCGCAACAATTTGCATGAGGTCAATACCTAAAGACACCGAACCTAGGAGTGACAGGATAACTCTCTACCAGTTGCAAAGGATATGATGCCCGTAGGTTTCGGCTTCTCCGTTGGCGATTTTCTCGCAGTACTCAGGCTCGTCGGCACCGTGATCGATGCCCTTCGCGAATCCTCCTATGCGAGTTCCTCGTTCCGCTCATTGATCAACGAACTTTATGCGCTAGAATCCGCGCTCCTCCAGGTGAAGCGTCTCGACCCCGATGTCGGCCATAATTTTGAGAAGGTCGCACTGCGGCAAGCTGCATTGCAATGCCAGCAGACGATTGATGCATTCTATAAGAAGATACAGAAGGATCAGCCTCATCTGCAACAAGGCGGAACGGACTCAAAGATTAAGGATGCGTGGGTCAAAATCAAGTGGGCGGTATGCAAGAAAGATAATCTGGAGGAATTTCGAGCCGAGATCAGAGGCCATACGAGCAGCATTACAATTCTGCTGTCAGCTCTGCAAACAGGAGCAACGACCGCGCAAGCACATAGGCAGAGTTCCCAACATGACAGCCTTTCCAGGAGGATACAGGACTTCTCATCTCAGGCCATGGGCGTGCTCAGTATCATTACCGACAGCGTCGCTCAAAGTGTTCAGCAGGGAAAAGCGTTGCTTGAATCGAGCGCTCAAATAGTCCACACAAATATACGTGTCTTCCAAATTGTTCACGACATTCAGCTATTCATCCTCCGGATCCCAGGGCAGATTCAGCGCCAACAGCCAGTATATCTAATTGATCCATTTAATAAAGAGAGCCCGTTTCATTTGGAATTTGTCAGATCACCAGAGGCCTTGCTAGCCGTACTAAAGATCAACCTCAAAGACTCAGGTTGCGGTCCGGCCATGATTGATCGTGGCGAGTTTGCAATAGAGGAGTTAGGAACCCAACACCCAATCGATCTCGCTACGCCATGGAATATTTGCTTTTATCCTGGGCAAAGGGTTGCAATGAGCATGGTATTCAAGCAACAGCAAACAGACACCAAATCTTCATGTCTACGTTGTGGCACGGATCATCCGGAGGCACCAGGGAAGGAAATTACATGGTGAGTCGAGACTATCTTGAAATGGGTACCTTTTCCTTGTTCTCACTTACTTAGCATCGCCTGTGGCGCCATATTCCGCCATATCGAAAAAGTTATCGGAGACACCAATGACACGGATGAACCAACAGGGCCAGGGAAGGAGAGCAAGCGGGAAGAGGAAGATGCATTAATCAACGTACGGAAATTCCGACGAGTACAGCTTATTAGTACATCAATCGTTCTGAGTCACACCAACATTTCCTCGAGCAAGTTGCGTCCACCATCCGAAGAAATTGTCGGCTGGCCAGCCTCCAATCCCAAAGCCAAGGTCGTCACTCAAGTCAATGAAATTCAAATTGAAGTTTGATCCTCACAGAGTAACTACCCTGGGTATCGACACATGGTGCGGGCACACTGGGTAGACGTCCTTGGCCGGGACGGGCACACAGGCAACTAAGTGCGTCACTCAAGTCAATAGCTCGCATTCGAATCGTCCCTCCCTGTACGGGAAGGGCCTCTATACGCAGCGAAAAATCCCGCCACCGTACATACAGTTTGACATGATGAAGCCCAAGAGCCGGAGACTCATTCCTATAAGACGCGGCGTGATCTCCGGCAGAACTCCAACTCCGGTTCCTCTAAAAGAAGAAATCGCGGATCTCTTATATTCATGACTACATAGGTGTATAAATGGTTGCATGCCTTGTGGTGATGGCACTTTTGCTTGCAAATTTTGGTGAGGGTGTATTGTGCGTCGGGTTTTGAACTTCACGGTTATGAATCTGCAAGGTATATTGGCGTATATTGTTCCGGTTTTGATGCTTAGTTTCGCAAGCTAAGACTGTGACAATGAGTAAAACAATGTCATTGGCTTCTCGTCCCGCTCGTACACGTCGAAGGGTAGATGTTGATAGATCGTGCCCCACCAGTCATCAACGCCTCGACTTTGTACGCACCATCCATCTTTCAACGCACAGCGCCTTTCAAGTCTGTCCCGATTTTATCTCAAATGGAGATTCTAAATAATTTCGGGTGTATATCTGTCGTCTACAGTTCTGGAAACGGGCTGGTTGCTAAAATACCACGGGAGATGTCAGAGGGACTTCTCTACCGCGAGCGGTGGAATGCCGAGGTTGCCAATGCTTCCATGGTAGAGCAGAAGCTCTTCCTACGGTTAGGGTCTCACCCCAGAATTGTCAAGTATGTTGCTACCATCCCACCTTACAATTATTCTCACACAGCTACCAGATACAAGGGGTTTTGTGATATTCAGGGCATGAAGGAGGTATTGTTACTCGGCGAGGCAAACTGGTGACATGCAATCATACATCGAAAAATTCAACCCCAACATCAATAGCACGTTACGGAAGCAGTGGAGTTTACAAATTGCTCAAGCCATTGAATATATCTACGAAAAAGAGATTATCCACTCCAATCTCGGCACGTACAATATCCTCGTGCATCGTGATGGAGCATTTCCAGAGCTGCTTCTCGCCGACTTTGGCGGCTCTAGATGCGAGGCGTTAGACTTGTTCGGGGGGCTACTTCCCGATGATCCCTTTAGTGATCCGTTTCTGCTGACAGATGATGAACTCAAGTTACCAAGACTCGACTTATTCAGTCTGGAAGTAGTCATCTATATTATCATGACCGGGCATCAACCATTTCACGACGGCCCAGCGCCACAGGGCGAGGAACGGTTTGATTACATGGATCGTGTTCGGAAGCTCTACGAACAGGGACAGTTTCCAAGCCTGGTCGACGTACCCCTTGCAGATGTTATCCGGGGATGCTGCATAGAGCGTCGTTTTGAGACGGCGAACGAGGTTGTTGCAGCCATCGAAGCAGAAATGGGTCATGCAGCAGAATAAAGCATAGAAATACAAGCGAATATGCTCAAATAAAAAGCTATTCAACATTGGTGCCGTATAAAACTCAGCGGACGGTTGGAGAAAGCATACCACCACCATACCATAATGGCAGGTTTCGGAAATTGTTTTCAATCACACATCTGCCGCATGCATTTAAGTGTGAACACCTCCCCTCCCCAACTCCTCACCATCACCCCCTCAAAAAACAAAAGAAAAAGAAAGAAAACAATCAAAAAAAGAAACACCAAACCCTCGCCAAATGAAACCCAACCCAAACCCAAACCCACATTCCATCTCTTCCCGTCTCCACCGTCCCGTCCCCTCCCGTCCTCTTAATACAAAAAATAAAAAACAAAAAACAAAAACCTCCATCCCCCACCCCCCGCCTCCGCCTCCTCCTCCGCCGTCGCCGTCTGTCCGCCACATTTCCTTTTCCATTTCCTTTTCCTTTTTTGCTCATCATAAAAATAAAAGCGAGCCAGCCACCACGTCTCGGACCAGGACGGAGATTACATAGGTTCTGACAAGTATGTACTCAAAGTAACCTACCTACCTCAAGCGGTATAAACCTAACCCGTGTAGGTAGTTATGCACGAATTCCAATGCACAGCCACATTCATACACCCATACACACTCCACACATAACTACATAATATTATGCAAGCAACAAATGCAAGGTACATACCGACCGGTACGAGTACGAGAAAGTACGTGATTATCATTGACTCGCCAACTAGCCTACACACCGTTCAAAACGAGTCTATTGAATTTTGGTGTCAGTCACACTCGGTTATTGAGAAAAGGGAAAGGTGGCTCAAATGTTGGGTGATTGATTGAATCACATACGGATTTGGCTTGCGGTCCGACCAGCGCCGGACGGAGACAAAGCTCGGTCAATAGTCTGAGTCTGATAAGTCCAAGTCGAGACAATCAATCGGGTAAAAACTCGACGAAAGCTTCTTTCCCCTGTTCCATCAAGTCCGAATTGGGGCGACTACTTCCAAAGTCACTCTTTCACTCACACGTAGGCACAAAGTCAGATAGGTCAAAACATTTTGATGAGCGACGGCAAAAAAGAACCAAAGGAGTGTAATTGTGTCATGTTTTTTTCGTTTCATGCACAGATAAAATTAAAGAAGTGAATCTACAGAATTATAGGAAAAGAGACTAGAACATAGGAAATACACATTTCCCTTTGATAAACAGAAAAAACCTGGGAATCCGCTCATTGATGATATATGCAAGTACATGGGACGCCTAAAATTATCATTCGCCTTTGGTGCCATCTACACGGCGCACTTAGGCCTTGAACATGCGGTAGCCGTAAGGCTTGGGCTCGACGGGCTTGTAGCTGTCGGCGGGTTTGGAAGGCTGTCCGTATCCAGAGCCGGGTTGAGTGGCAGGCTTCGTCTCCTCAGGCTTGGAAGGCTGACCGTAGCCAGATCCAGGCTGGGTAGCAGCGGGCTTCGTCTCCTCGGGCTTGCTGGGCTGGCCATAGCCAGAGCCGGGCTGGGTAGCGGCAGGCTTGCTCTCCTCAGGCTTGGAAGGCTGGCCGTAACCGGAGCCAGGTTGAGTGGCAGCGGGCTTGCTCTCCTCAGGCTTAGAAGGCTGGCCGTAACCGGAGCCGGGCTGGGTAGCAGCAGGCTTAGTTTCCTCAGGCTTGCCGGGCTGGCCGTAGCCAGATCCAGGTTGAGTAGCAGCAGGCTTGGTCTCTTCAGGCTTGCCAGGTTGTCCGTAGCCAGAGCCGGGCTGAGTGGGCTTCGCAGGCTCAGTGGGCTTGCCGGGTTGGCCGTAACCAGATCCGGGCTGAGTAGCAGCGGGCTTAGAGGCAGAGGAAGGAGATCCGTAACCAGAACCGGGCTGAGTGGCAGCGGGCTTGCTCTCCTCAGGCTTTCCGGGTTGACCGTAGCCAGATCCAGGCTGGGTAGGAGCGGGCTTGGAGGCAGAGGAGGCAGAGACAGTGTGAGAAGGAGAACCGTATCCTCCGTGACCACCCTCAGTGGGCTTGGGGCCAGGAACTGACACAGCAGACGAAGGAGATCCGTAACCAGAGCCGGGCTGAGTGGCAGCGGGCTTGCTCTCCTCAGGCTTTCCGGGTTGACCGTAGCCAGATCCGGGCTGGGTAGGAGCGGGCTTGGAGGCAGAGGAGGCAGAGACAGTCTGAGAAGGAGCGCCGTATCCACCGTGACCAGACTCGGTGGGCTTAGAACCAGGAGTTACGTGGCTGGCAGAGGGGACAGTGCCGTAGCCAGCACCACCAGAGGGCTTGGGAACGCTGCCGCTGGGGGAGCTTCCTCCATATCCGGAACCGTGGCTAGGCTTGGGGACGCTGCCGCTGGGAGCGCTGCCTCCGTATCCGGAGCCGTGGCTGGGGTAAGGGACGCTGCCGCTAGGGGAGCTACCGCCATATCCGGAACCGTGGCTAGGCTTGGGGACGCTGCCGCTGGGCGAGCTACCTCCATATCCAGAACCGTGGCTGGGAGCGCTGCCAGTTGGCTTGGGGCTGGTGCCGTATTGTCCACCGTGACCACCGTGACCGTGACCGCTGGGCTTCACACCGCTAGGAGAAGCGTGAGTACCGTTGTGAGATCCGTAGGGACCGTGGGGCTTGCCACCGGTGGGAGGTGTGTTGCCGGAAGATCCAGGAGTGCTTCCATAAGAACCACCAGTGGATGGAGTGTTGGAAGATCCAGGAGTGTTACCGGAAGATCCAGGGGTGCTTCCGTAAGAGCCACCAGTGGATGGGGTGCTGGAAGAACCCGGAGTGCTGCCTGAAGATCCAGGGGTGCTTCCGTAAGAACCGCCGCTTGAGGGGGTCTCGGGAGTGCCGGAAGATCCAGGGGTGCTTCCATAAGAACCACCAGTGGATGGAGTGCCGGAAGATCCGGGGGTGCTTCCGTAAGAACCACCGCTTGAGGGGGTCTCGGGAGTGCTTGAGCCAGACGACGGGGTGCTGCTTCCACTGCCGCTGGATGGGGTGTTGCCATAAGATCCACCGCTGGAGGGGGTCTCAGGAGTGCTTGAGCCCGAAGACGGGGTGCTGCTTCCGCTTCCAGAAGAAGGGGTGTTGCCAGAGCCGTAGGAGCTACCTGGGGTATCGGAGCTGCCGCTGCCACTACCGCTGCCGTAGCTGTAGCTGTTGGCAACGTCGGTGCTACCAGCACCAGGGGCGGTGGAGGTAACAGTGATGACCTGGGTAGAGGTGTAGACGGAGGTCACCGTGGTGTAGGCAGTGGAGTAGGTGACGCAGTTGTCAGCAGCTCCGTGGGCGGGAATAGAGGGAACGTCGGTACCCTTGGGAGGAGTGTAGGTGTTGTGACCTCCATATCCGTGGCCGCCATTACCAGTGCCAGACGGTTTGGCGACGCCAGATGGGAAGCTAGGGGTGTGCTTGCTGCCAGAAGGCTTCTCACCACCGTAAGGCTTGGAAGCAGTCTCCTGGGGCTTGGAAGCAGTCACAGGCTTAGTGGCTGAAGATGGGCCGCCGTAACCAATTGGAGCCGAAGAAGATGGGAGGGCGGAAGATTTCTCACCACCATAGCCGGCAGGCTTGGAGGGAACGACCGGAGTGTAAGAGTCGTAGCCGGGAAGAGCTGCTGCCAAGCTGCTCAAAGCAGACAGGGCAATGATGGCCTTGCCAGACATGATTATATGTTGTTAACGAGTGTGTATGCAGCAATAACGAGTGACTGCGAAGGTACAATGAAACAAAAATGCAAAAGAAGAGAAAGTGGTTGAGCCGTGAGGAGTAGACTGGAGAGCAGCGGAAGCATTCTTTATACGGGGTCGTGACATTGATCGTATACCGTTACCAAACGGATTAGCGTCAGTGGTCGCCGGACTTTCGTAATCCATGTTCCCGCCGCAGTTGTGGGGTTCTCCTTGTACTAAGCAATGTCCGAGTCAGTCCTCCAACCGTTTACTCGGGGCCCCTGGAGTGGCTGAAATCCTCGTTATGCTTTCTTCGTGTTGATCGTTCAGCTCTCTCCATTTTTCTTTTGCTGACGAGCTATTCTGGTCCAATTGCTTCCAAACTGTATCAGCGGCTATGTACGTTTTGCTGTCTAGCCAAGTGGATGCTAATTCAGAGTACATCGAACCAGACGGTGTTTTCTCGCGCGTACACTGGAGTTCGCTAACGGAACGTCCCTTTCTTGGGCGTCTAGTGTAGTAATCACTATGCACCTCGAGCTCGCAACATTCTCAGGGTTGCGCTTAGGATGCCAAAAGCAGACGTCAAGTGCCCCAAACGGTTCGTTCTTCCCAGGGGCATTCGTGAAACAATAAACACTTGCTCGATGCGGACACTAGGCTTATTACCCCCTGCAGGGATTGGTCCAGCCAAAGTGATGGCCTCGCTTTGATCGTCATCGAATTGAGCGCGCGCTAACTAGGTCTGTCCCGTGTTCGACTTCATTCGACGCCGGCATTGTTTTTGTTAGAATAAACAGCGATGCGAGAGTGGTTATGCAGCGACTCATAGCCGACCACTGCATGCAGTGGCTTTCGGCAGCTAATGTGCATTAACGACGGCTATTCATTGACATCAGAGCTTCTTGAGCTGTTTTCTCAGCCGTCCTATTTCCATCTCCTGCTGCCTAAGGTCTTTAGATAGAGTCGCGATTTGAGACAGTGGTCCTTCCACGGCGGACACGAAATACGATTGAGCAGATCGCAAAGCGGAAGGCACTAGAATACCGAACCATCGGAGGGGATCTCGCGGTGGACGAGGCCCAACATTCTCTGGTTCGAGCACGTTTTCAGGGCTGCGCCCTATAGGCTCGTCTTTCGGCATTGTGGCTGTTTCGAAACCTGCAGGAACAGTGCTCGGATGGGTACGCGTGGATTTTTTATCCATGGTGGCTTCCAAGTTTGGTTCGCTATCTATTTTGTTTGGCTGTTCAGGGGGGGCGAAAACGTCAACGGAGAAAGTCACTTTAGGCCCCATGTCCGTCAGAGTGCTAGTACTCGCGTCGTCAGCATTGCAGCCGGGTAAAGAGGCCAAATCACCTCCGGCCTCCTCATGCGCTTCGGAAGATCTGTGAGGTGAAGTCCGAGAACGCTTCTCTGTACGTACATTTTTCTGCAGGCAGTCATTCGATCATCGTAATAATCCCGGCCGTACCGTAATCCAGACGAGTTGCTGAAGTTTGCCTGAGCAAGTGCAATATATCCCTTCAATGATGACATTGCTATTAGCTCCACATTCGTTTCATGTTCGATATTCGCCTTCGTAATTGGGTACTCACAGAGGAGAGCTGGGACGTCAGCTTCTGCTGAGCCTGTTGGTATGCATCGACCGTGTGCAGATATTGCTCAAGCAGCTCATCTAGCTTCTCCATCAGGTCGTTCTTGCTGAGCTCATCTTCTCTCTTCTCCAACAGTGCTTCACTCTCAGCTGCCGCCATGATAAGTAGGTGGAGAAGCAAGGGTAGTCCTTGGGCAACTGTTGGGTCCTTTCGATAGTCCTGAACGCGGTCGGCGAGATGGACTGTGACAGCGGCGTTATGGCGGATTAACTTGCAACTACCGAAGTCACTATCTGCTCAAGAAAAGGCCGAACCGTTAAGCAATTGGTGTTAGTTGAATCCAGGAAGTTCACGCCGGTTATCTGTCTGCTGCTACGACGACAAGATAACTCTGGTGATATAGGTAGGGCGGCACGCTTGCAGTTCTTCTCTTTTCCCCACCTTCCTCGAAAAGGCGAGTATGCGTAAAGTTTGTGATGTCTGCAATTGAGGAATTAGGATGAACGATGTAGTCGTCTTGTTGTAAGACAGTTGGCTACACAAAGGTAGGTAGGTAACCACCTCAACATTTCACAGAGAGCAGGTGCATCGGCCGCTATTCCCCATCGAGCCATCTAGCTTAATTCACGATCCAACCTCAACTCCAACATTTCTCCACCACCACCAACCCACCACCACCCATCCACCATGTCAAAACCAAACCCCTTCCTCAAACTCTTCCAACGATACTACTCACACACCCTCCACCACCCCCCGTCACCCACGACCAAAACCCCACAATGCCTCCGCGAACGCCTCCGCACGCAATTCCTCTCCGCAAAACTCACCACCGCACTACACCGCCGCACCTTCACCCACACGTCCCCCACTAAAAACAACAACGGCCTCGACCCAAACTTCGTCTCGATCCTCGACCGCCCCGCGAAAATGGTGCGCGCAGGGAACCAGCACGGCCCCGGCCTCATCATCCTCGCCATCATCCCCATCACGGCCTTCGTGCTCGGGTGCTGGCAAGTGCAGCGGCTGGGCTGGAAAACGGAGCTCGTGGCGCGCTTCGAAGACCGGCTCACGTTCCCGCCGCTCGAACTCCCGCTCCGCATCGACCCGGACGCGATTGCGGATTTCGATTACAGGAAAGTGTGGGCGAAGGGAAGGTTAAGACATGACCAGGAGATGCTGGTGGGACCCCGTATGATGGAGGGCGAGGAGGGGTACACGGTTGTGACGCCGTTGGAGCGGGTGGATGAGCGCGGGGAGAAGAGTAAGATTTTGTGTTGTAGAGGGTGGATAAGGAAGGATGCGGCCAAGCAGTGGTTTCGCAGGCAGCATGGCGCGTTGCCGGAGGACGAAGTGGTGATTGAGGGGCTGTTGAGGACGCCGCCGAAAGGGAATATGTTTACGCCGAGGAATATACCCGAGGAGGGGAAGTGGTTTTTCCCGAGTGTGGAGGAGATGGCGGAGTGGACGGGGAGTCAGGCGGTTTGGGTCGAGGAGACGATGAGTGAGTTTCCCTTTCCCTTTCTTTCCTCAATTCTTGTCAGGTCTCAAAAGATATGAAAAATGGATTTGGGTATCTAATTCGAACACAACCAACACAGCCCCGGATCTGCTCGTCACGTACGAGCGCGAACCAAAAGGGATCCCGATCGGAAGAGCCCCCGTCGTTAACCTGCGAAACAACCACACTCAATACATCTTCACATGGTATGTTCCCTTTCTCCTCCCTCTGCACACCACACCACACCCCGATAACATCAACTAACACACCCTGCAACAGGTACGCCCTGAGTCTCGCCACCTCCATCATGTTCTGGATGGTGGTCAAGAAACCCATGTCAGGAACCCAACGGCGCGTCCGGCACAGCAGCGAATGGTAAATACCATACGCACATGTAAAACAAAAAATAACGCCCCTATTTTCGCGTTTCATCCACTTTCTTCTTTTTTCCTTCCCTTTCCGTGACATTCGATCTTTCATGGTTCGTCGTTTCACGCAATTGGAACACCTTCTCCCCCCCCCCTTTTTTTCTTTTCTATTTGCGCGGCCTCCGATTCCTGAGTTTCGACGGCGGCGGCATGCGGAGTTGCTGCATCAGCTCGCGGGGCAGGAACTTCTGCGCCAGCGAGAAGATGGTATTACTATCCGTGATCTGGCGTGTCCTACAAAAATGTAAACGTTAGTACATATCATTCGATGGAAATAGTGTAAAATATGTAGATAAGTGTATGTGTAGAAAGGGGGAAAAGAAAAATACAACATACCTCTTCATCAAAGCAACAACATCCGCCTCCTCCACCACCTTCCTCCCACCATGCTGCGCATAAGCCGCAAGATCCTCGCCCACCTGCTCGAAGAAGAAATCCGACGTTTGTACCAACGCCTCAAGCGTATCTTTACCAATCTTGCCCTTCTTCCCACCGCCGCCGGCGAGGAAGCCCGTCGCCAGCATCTTGACGGTCGCAGCGGGGACGGAGGGGAACTCGCGGCCGAAACGCGAGACGTTGAGGGCGCGACGGGGTTTTTTGGCGCGAGATGGAGCTGCTGTTGCTGATGGGAGGTGGGAGGGGGACGATTGGGTTTGGAGGCTGCGGTCTATGGCGGAGATTTCTTCGCGGTAGGCTTGGAGGTCTGGGTCTGCTTCTGGGTCTGGGTCCGGGTCGGATTCCCAGCCTAGTTGGTTGTCGTCGTCGTCGACGATGAGAGCGGTGGTTTCGTTTTGGTTTGGCTCGTCGTCGCCTGCGAAGGATTGATTTTCGTCTTGTCGGTTTTCTTCGTCCTCTAAGATGGTCTGGTCCATGATATCGCCAGCGTCTATTTCTTCCTCGCCGCTTCTTGGAAGAGCAGCTTGCATGCGGGGTGGAATCGTGAACCGGAACGTCGGTTCCTCGGTCTCATCTTCGACCTCGCCAAACACGCCCAAATCCACATCGCTCGGCCGTCCGCCCCGTCGACCGGTCAACATCATCTGCGTCGTCGTGTCATCCCCGTCTTCCTCGGGAACCTGATCGAGGATATCTTCCGGGTTAATTGTGCGCCTTCGGTTCACAAATATACCATCGACCTCAACGTCATCACCGTCCATGCCGAGCTCGCTCAGATCCGCAAAGCGCTCGCTCAGCCTGCCGCCGTACATCAAGCGTGGATCCTCGCTGAGCGCGCGCCGGCCGAATTCAAGCGATTGGATGGTGCCATTGTCGGCGTCGTCGGGGAGGTGTGGGAGGAGGGATTGGCGGGGAGGCGCTTCGTGGATGCTATCGTCGTCGTCGTACATGTCCCCAAGTGGCATGGAAAGGCGGGGTGCCACGGGCTCAGGGCCATCTTCTACATCTGGGAGGTCGAGAGCGGATTGTCGAGACGGTCTTGACGGTAGTAAAGGTGAGGGCTCGGTTGGACGTGTATCACGCGCCAGCACTGTAGTTTGTATCAGTATAGTTCGGGGAAATGGTAGGATTCGGTATCCGTACCTCTGCTCAGATCTCGAAGGATATCCCGCGGTGTTTCCCTCTGAACCCTTCCACTCCGCCTCCTCACACGACCAGGCGTCCTCGCGGCATCGGCACGCTCCCTCAAAGCTCGAATCGCATGTGGTGTGGTTGGCGCTGCTCTTCTAGAAATAGGTCGTGTCGCTGGTCCGCCGCGAGGTGTGCGAGCAGTGGCTGGTGTTCTAATGGAGCGACTCCCTGGGGTTGCTGCTCCAGCACTAGTTGCACGGCGATATGGGGTAGTCGGTTTCGGTGCGATGTTAGCCAACCGTTGGAGCTGGGCATACAGTTAGCATGGTCAATACTGAAAGTCTTAAGTTGATACATACATCCGTGTAAAGCGTAGAGGGATTCGTATTTGTGGCGTCAGAGACGCGCGGGCTGGTTCGCTGCTTCTTTCGCGCAGATTCCGACATGTTTCCGCTCACTTGACGATGTGCCCTGGCAGTGCACCTTGCAAGGTGGAGGTGGTGTTGACATTGAATAACGCGACATCCCGAAAAGGTCTAGCACAAACACCCGTCTTATCGATAAGGCTGCGCCTTACGCCAGCACCAGCCACAGGTCCAGAAATTTCCTAGCAGCCGACCGATATCACTTGTTGCAATCTCAAACATCAAACTACAACATGTCTGATTCCGAGGCAGAAGGGGGGATTCCCCTGATTGAACCAGAATTTGATCCCACGTCTACATCGAAGAAAAGAAAGAGAGACACAGAGACTGAGGGAGGTCATGACAGCAAAAAAGCGGCCAAGAAGGCGAAGAAGAAGGAAAAGAAGAAGCAGAAAATGAAGTCGATTAATGAAGACGACCTGGACCAAGAGCTGGGCGTCAATCATGCCTTTGAGAAAATGGACAGCCAACTACTTGCCGATTACATAAATTCGCGGACGCGATTGTATGGTAAAGATCTGAGTACGGTGGAACTCGAAGAGCGATTCGTTCCCGGTATGCTACAGAATCTCCAATGGAAAAAAATATGTCTAGATGGCTAACTCGGCCCCAGCACGAACAATCAAAGACACCAGCAACTGGAGCGATTCACGAAAACTGGACAACCTCGCTGCGTTCCTCAAAAAGCAGTGCAAGAAACTGGAGCCGACTCCCGACAAGCCCAAAGGAGCGCCGCACACGATTGTGGTGACGGCGTCGGGGATTCGCGCAGCAGACGTCTTTAGGGCTTTGAAGAGTGGACTCCCCAAAGCAGGGATCAAGGACCCGAACGTTGCGAAGCTGTTTGCCAAGCACATGAAGGTCAAAGAGCAAGTCGAGCATCTCAAGAAGCACAAGTACGTATCTCACATAGCTGGACCAATGAACATATTTGCTGAATCTGCATAAAGAATCGACTACGGCGTTGGCACGCCAGAAAGGTTATCAGCTCTGCTGGACCAAGACGCTCTTTCGACAGCGAACCTGAAGCGTGTTGTGGTGGATGCTTCGTACATTGACCAGAAGAAACGAGGGATCCTGGACATGAAGGAGCTCCACGAACCGCTCATCAAACTGCTGCTGCGGAAGGAGTTTGTGGCAGACGAGGACGACGGGAACGAACTGTTTATTTTCTATTGAGTCTGTATCAGAGTTGTTGCGGGTGAGCCAGATATGTATGGTTGTAGATGGACAAGCAGTGCAATGATACCCACCGTACCATTTCTTATTCTTCTTGGCTCTTGTTTTTTTGCTCACATCCTGATGAAACAGAAAAAATAGTAGTAAGCGAGAATGACATCAGCTAAGGTCGATGGAGTAGGAGAGTTATGTGCAGGTGGAGTTGGTGGCTTGACGGGGAGTCAACCGAAAAGCCGAAGAAAAGGTCCAAAAATCGATGTCGACGACGAATGGGAGCAGCTGCCAAGTAGATTGATTGTCCGTATTACCAAAGCGACGGTGTTGCATGCAGCGAACATTTTGCGCATGGGAAAACTGGGCCAAGGAGAGAGGTGGACAAAACACTTTTCCGATGGGTTGAAACTTGACAATTGAATTCTTGCTTTGATTGGAAGTGGAAAGTGGATTTTGGAATGGATGTGATGGCCATGTGGGGGGCGGGCGCTATGGTTGGAGAGAGAGAGAGAGGCCAGTAAGACGTCGTGCAGGCCAGATGACCGACGCTATATGCGGCGCCTACGGACCCTTGGAGACGCCTTTTGGGGTATACGAGTCGACTACTTACTGAACAATGAACACACATTGATGTCTCTGTTGTACGTGTAGAGATATGTATACGATGCTTGTTTAGCCGCCAATGTGTAGGTTGTTATTGTTAGATGGATAACGTATTAAAGCGCAGCTTGAGGTTACTGTAGTTGTTAGTAACAACTGATAACAATGGGGTCGAGATGTGATGTGATCTGATAACTTCAGCAGCAGCAGGACCGTGATTCAGAATGGTGATTGGGGATGAATAATTGAATGGATAAAAAGTTGCCGTGAACGGGTTGGATGTGCGGCAGATGGTGTAGTGGACAAAACAGGTGCATGCAGAGGTGGGTGTCGCAGAAGGGTTTCGGAAAGAGACAGGCCACACATCACCTACATAGGTAGGTAGGACGGCTAGATAGGCAGATCTGCAGCCCGTACGGCGTACTGTACTGCATGCAGAGATATAGTTACTGTGCCAATTGATCGATTGCCATTGGACCCTAGATGGATATTCACCGGGAATGCGGGTGGTGGCTTCATCTTCTCCCCATAGGATGGTTGATATGTACAGCAGAAGATATCCTCACTCACCCTCACGTTCGACGTGCATCAACCTTCACCTGAAAATCCCGTCAGCTTCTCGGTTTGTTTTGTCTCGACCTTTGCTGTCTTGTCTCGTGTGGGATTGTCTTGTCTGATCTTGTCTTGTCCCCTTGCCCCTCGCCCACCAACCAACCACCCCTCTCTCATCCTCTGCGCTGCTCTTCTCTGCTCTACATACTTTCTCTTCCCCTCCAAGACCACCTCACCTCACCTCCCCTCACCTACCTCTGCTCGCCAAGCACCTGGTCGCACCCTCACGCCACACCCTCCCGTCTCCCGGCGGCTTTTGTTTCTGCAAGGCATCAAGGCATTACTCGTCCCTCTCCCAAACGGCCTACCCACCCACCGTGTCTTGTCTTGTGCTCTGCCGGGCTCTCGCGAGTCGCGTCGCCTAAAGATCCCCGCCCCAGCTAACGAATAGGCTGCCGGGGCCCGCGCATCGACTGCCCTTTGCCCTGCTTTGCTTTGCTTGCACACCCTCTCTACCTACACCTACCTGCTCTACTCTCCTCAACTCTCCTGCTTTGCTTGGCCAAGCCGCAAAGTTTCCCTTCTCCTCTTGTCGACGCTGCATCCGCCGTGCCACCGCTGCCGTCAGCAAGCTTGTTTTTAGAGTAAGTTGTGCCTGTGTCGTCTGTACCACTTCTTCCTCCGCCTGGTGCTCGCCCCTACAGCTGCCACTGTACACCGGCCTGAGACACTACATAACCATCACTTCCTTCAGCGCAGCACAGACAGTCTCCATCGCACTCCCCTCCGCTAACAAGACAGCTGCTTCTTCACCTTGCCCAGCAAATCGACGCAAACGCACACGACCCCCGCCCCAACGCTGCACCCGCCGCCTCTCCATCTCGACACCGCTCTTAGCTGCCGTGATAGCAACCACCGCGCTTCTTCGCAATGGCTGCACCAACAACCCAATCTCTCAAGGTGCGCCAGCTCAAGTGGCTACTCCGTACTTCGGTAACAGTAGACTAACCATATACCAGTGTGTCGTCACCGGTGACGGTGCTGTAGGCAAGGTGAGCACTCTCTCCATCAAACCCTCAACATGTCGACTTTGGAAAACTTACAGTCTGCGATAGACATGTCTTCTCATCTCCTACACCACGAATGCTTTTCCCGGCGAATACATCCCCACTGTGTAAGTCGACTTGTCCCAACCCACGCCTGCCTCCCCTATACACCAAGCTGATAATTACCTGCCAGCTTCGACAACTACTCCGCAAATGTCATGGTGGATGGCAAGCCCATCAGCCTCGGACTTTGGGATACTGCAGGTCAAGAGGATTACGATCGCCTGCGCCCCCTCTCCTACCCTCAGACCGATGTTTTCCTCATCTGCTTCTCCATCGTCAGCCCTCCCTCGTTTGATAACGTCAAAGCCAAGGTAAGCTGCGTCGGACCCATGCCTGTGATAACTAAACATGTGCTGACGCCGTCAAGTGGTACCCCGAGATTGACCATCACGCGCCCGGTGTCCCCATCATCCTCGTCGGTACCAAGCTCGATCTGAGGGACGACGAAGCTACAAAGGAGAGTCTTCGCCAGAAGAAGATGGCGCCCATTCAATACGAGCAGGCCGTCATGGTCGCCAAGGAGATCAAGGCGCAGAAGTACCTCGAGTGCTCCGCCCTCACGCAGCGAAACCTTAAGAGCGTTTTCGACGAGGCAATTCGGTAGGTCGCTCCCATCTTGGTTCCCATGCGTCCTCAGCTAACGCCATTCAGCGCCGTCCTCAGCCCTCGCCCAACGGCACCTCCCCGCAAGCCCAAGAAGTGCACCATCCTATGAGGGGATGAGTTGTGGATGTATGGACAGGAGTAGACGCGCGGGGCATGGGCATTGAACACAATACCCCTTAGTAACTTGATGAGCGACGAAATTTATCCAAACCTGTGCCACATTGGGTCATGGCGTAACTCGGCATTGCACGCAGACTGCATCTTGTTGGGTTTGGACGCAAGACGGCGCTTTCGGCTTTGAGCGCACAAAGCATATACACTTTCCAGTCTGGTTTATTGCGTGGAATACAATGGAGCAAGCCTGCAGACGATGCGTAACCTTGTGTAGATAATGCAGCGTCTGGGGTTATTTTGAGGTCCTGCTATGGAAACTCTCCTTTTGTCAGGGAGGAATGGGAGCAATGGACTTGAATTGATTCTGGGCACTATAGCATGACACTCCCCTAAGACTTTCCCCTTTCCCTTGATCAATTATGATACTTTTTACGTGTAATTCGGTTTCCATATGCAAAACGTACGCATGGCAAGTTCGGTACCAAGAATCGGCGCATTCATTTCCCAGCTGTGTGAGGGTCGTAAGTTGCCGCGATTACATAAGGCGATATCGACAGCTTCCACCTTCCCCGCTAGTTAAGCCAACGACCCTTGATCCCTGTCGTCCCGAGCCTCACGAGCCACGGGCGACGCCTCAACTCTACATGTACTCTACTTGCACTTACAACCCTCTCCTTCTGCAAGAACCATGTTCCACCAGGGCAATCTCCAAAGCGGCATATCGCTCGCCATTGAGGAGCAGAAACTCGTCGGCATCCTAGTTCGAGGTCCGTCTACTCTCCTTTCCTTGCATACTATGTATGCTTTCATCCCCGCTTACACACGTCTTAGATGATGGCGCTGAGAGCGCAACGTGGGAGAACGAATGGTTACGGAGCGGCTGGGTGGGTAGTCACCCTTCCCATTCTGGAGAAGTTGTGGCTAGCTGAATAGTAACAATTGCAGATAGCGAATCTACTCGAGCAAACCGCTGTTCTCCTCCGCCTCGAAGCTGGTTCGACCGAGGCCGGTTTCTTGTCCGCATTCTGCACCATCTCGAGTACGCCGACCTTTGTCGTGATACAGTATGCATACCTACGCTTTTTCCCAGTTGTTGGTCCGCATCTCTGACCATTGTGTAGAAATGGGCAGCTAAAAGAACAGCTGTCAGCTGGGATCACGCAGGATGAGTTTGTCAATAGGGTCCGAGAGGTTCTGGGTGGATCCCCCATACCAGGGTCCACACGATCGTCGACGACGAACCATCAAGCCACTACAGAGTCACAGGAATCTCCTAGCCTTCCTCCGGCGACTTCGCCGTCACCGAACGTAACTGCTCCGCAAGCTCCCGCCTCCATCCCAACGCCCGCGCCTGTGACCGCACCCTCACCCATACCTACACAAACCCCAACACCTCCACCTACCTCCAAAGACAAAGGCAAGCAGAAGGCCGTACCACCACAGCCACCCACTCAGTCGTCAGCCGCGCAACAGGCCGCGCGAGATGCCCTCCGCAAGAAGAAACGGGAGGAGAAGGAAGAACTCGAGCGCATAAAAGCACGGATCGAAGCCGACAAGGCAGAACGAAAAGCACAAGCCGAAGCCCGCAAAGTAGAGCGCGAGCGCGAGCGCGAGCGCCAGCAACAACAGCAATCCTCCTCCGCCGACCAACAATCAACACCACAATTCACATCCCCCAGCACAAAAGGGTCGCAAGCCGCCCAAGTCCACCTCAACGTCCGCCTCTTCGACGGCCGCACCGTCCGCTCCACGTTCCCGCGCACCGCCAAACTCGAATCCGACGTCCGACCTTGGGTCGATCGCGAAGCCGCCGCAGCAGCATCCACGTCCGAAACACCCCACCAAAAACAACCGCCCTACTACTTCAAACAGATCCTCGCTCCCCTGCCCTCGCGCGAACTCTCCGTATCCGATGAAGCGGAGACCCTGGGCGACATTGATCTCGCGCCATCGGCGACGCTCGTCCTGGTGCCCGTAAAGGGGTACACGGAGGCGTATTCGGGGGGTGGGTCGGGCGGAATCGTGTACGGCGCCGCGGGAAATGTCATGGGGCTTGTCGGAGGCGTGTTCAATGCTGCGGGCAGCATGTTGGGGTATGTGGGGAACACGGTTTCGTCTATATTAGGTGGTGGAGGAGATCCGTCGACGACAACAACGAATCCATCAGGGGCGAGGGGTCAAGGAGGGGCGGGAGGAGGACAGTCTCTGGGCAGTTCGCCATCTCAAGCGGAAAGTGCTGCTTCCGCGGGCGGAGGAAGCACAGCAGCAAATGCCAATATCCGCGTCCGAACGCTGGCGGATCAGCGCGCCGCTGGGGATAACCAGCCTAACAACTTTTACAATGGGAATCAGTTGAGCTATACCCCTAGGAATGGGTATGATGAAGAGTGATGAGTTGGGTAGGTAAGTGAATGATGTGGTATGCACGCACGAGCGAGGGTTCTTTTTTCTTCTTTTGGGAAATGAGGTGGATGAAGTGGATGGGATAGGGATGGGATATATGGGATTCGCAGTCGGGTCGAATAGTATAGTGCGTAAGTACGTATAGTATATACCACGCACGTAACGTGGTAAAATCACGCATCTTTTTACCATTATTTATGTGTTTGTTTGTTTGTTTCTGCTGTGGTGAATAGCAGTATCAGTAATCTCTGTTTTGTTTTAGTTTGTTTTGGAGTGTATGGTTATTTTTCTTGTCTAACTGTGTGGATTTTCTTTTTTTTTTTTCGAAAATAAATTGTTTTGGTTGTTTTATAGTGCGTGTGTGTTTGTAGGGAGTTACGGGATGATACCTACTATATGTTACTTGTATACTTTTTTTTTTGATGAATCCCGAATATTTAACGGGGGAAAAAAAAGGAAAAGGGAGAAAGATGTGGTTATACTATGTTATGTATGTATACATGTAATCTTATACATAAACCAGCAATTTATACCCTC